>CM062817.1:477986344-478221481 GCA_031772625.1 Pinus tabuliformis | reverse complement strand
GCCAAAACCCTGACGCGTAGCACGCCTGAGCCCTACACGTAGCGCGACTTTCAGATACTTTGGAGGCCTTTCGGTGTCCAAATGGGCGGAGGATAGCTTGTTGAAAGGTCTTTGAGTCGAATTTCCAACAAAACTAGATATTTCCAATTTGAGTTCATTTGCCTTTGTCAAAAATCAATTCTCCCAAGACTGGTCAAAATGTGCCAAATGAGGCTGCCTCAAGGCAGAGTGTTGTTGCAGTCAACTTTTGAATGCCTTCCTCAACTCCAAATTGAGCTCATGATAGCTCATTGGAAAGCTATTTGCGTCTAGGTATCATTTAAATTATCAAATAAGTCATTTGGCCAACCAAGATAGGAGAAAACCCGATTTTCCCAAGGTCACTTTAGAGGTGCATTCGATTCTCCTGAGGCAACGATATTTTTGATATTTCTCTAAAACCATGACACCTGTGTAAAACATGAAGGAGGTTTTTCTTCCATGGCCTGTTTTGGACAAAAACCTCTCTCAGTTTTCCCAAATTCATCTTTGATTGCTCTGAAACATCTTTTGACGGAAACTTATCCCGATGTATGAAACAAGGAAGTTTTTGGAAATGAAGCGAAATGAAGGGGATAAGGGGCTTCTAAATTCTTGGGGAAATTTTTGGGAGTAGGGAGGGATGTAGGAAGTAAGGGAAAGTGGAATATCAGATATTGAGTGAGGGGAAGGGGTCAAAACAAGGCAAAAAACACGGGCCAAACCTAGAAAATTGCCAAGTTGTAGCAAGAAACTAGGGTTTGTGCGAAAAGTGCGAATTTTGGAGATCTCAGTGATGGAGAAGTGTTTGATAAGGTACTTTAATGATAGGGGAAGGTGTATGAACATCAGGATATAAGTTTTTTTGATGATTTGACCGTCCAAGAGAAATTGCCTTCAAAACCCTAGGAGAGGGAAATGACCTTACCTAGGCTCAACTGAAGCATGAACAAGGTGTAAAATGACTCATTGGACACTGACATGATAATGAAAACCCTATGAATGATGATAGACTCAGCTGAATGATGACATGGACTGCCATTTGGACAATTTTGAAAAGAGTGAAAGCAAACCCTAGACCTAATGCCTAGTGACCAAATTTTGCTTGAAGACTCACTGAAATGACAAAATTTGACCTTGACACTTTAAAATCACTTTGTAAGAGCATATTTGATCACTGGAGGAAGGCTGGAAAGACTGACACTAACATTGGCTCCAATGGGGATGGTAGCTCCTTGGAGGTGCCAAGAACGGCAGATCTTTGGGAGAGCAGACCAGTGCTTTCATCCATTGGGCGATGGAGTCATTATTTCCACCTTTGACACAAAACTTTGACACATTTATTGAATGAAAACTTGACTGAAAATTGACTGAAACTTAACTGAAGCTTGACTCAAACCGACTCGATGGCAAACTGAAATAACTTGAAAAACTCACTCAACAGACCAAACACAAATGACTCATGATTGACTTAAAACAAGACATTTCAAAGCTTTTTGAGGGGCAACAGTCCATCAAGATTTGAAGTCATGATGACAACCACCTGTGTTTCTTACAAGACAATATACATCAAACTATATCAAAATGCCAATGCAACCAATCAAGCAGATGCCTTCTTGATTGATTCTCCTGATTAGATCTTCTGGTCAACAGTACAAACCTATCACTGGGCATCCAAGAACATAGTTGACCATGGCTGCAACAAAACACTGTAATAAACACTTTCACTACTGGCTGCAACAAACTTGCTAGAGGATCGTAAAAAACATGAAGATTTGCCATGGCCACCTCTTGCTGAAAGAACAAGGTGTCCTTTGTTTCAAATTCTGATCTTCCTAAATCATGTGATTTAGTAAAAGTATGCTCATAGGCTTCAAAAAACTCTGAACAAATGGATGAGCAGATATCTTCTTTGGAAAAATATTTCAGCACATGAAACATATGAAGAGGAATCTGAATGGTAATCCTGAATGTTTTGATCTTCTGTGATGTGAATGTGCTGTTGGTGATTCTTAAACAAAAAACAATCTTCGAGATTATCAAACGTGATAGCCTTATCATCTTTGTGAAAGAAAAAATTATCTTTTTGCTGGTCTACAAAACTGATTATAAGACAGTCATCTTTTTCAAAAGAGGGAGAAGTTTCTCCAACACTTTCCTGACTATGTGTGCACTGCAAATCTGCTGTAGCTTGGGCTGTAACAAGACCTCTCAAAAGTAGATCTATCTCATCTTCAGACAAAGGAGATAATGCTTTTTTTTTCTTCTGCTTAAACAGTAATTATCTTCATATGACAGGGCATTCAAACTATCATTTATTACTGAGTTATTGAAAGGAGATTTATCACTTACTTGCACAAAGATCTCATTTTGTTTTTTATGAACATCTGAATCCACAACTCTGTCTATGATCTCAACAGCAGAGCTCTCTTTGATGGGATTCAGCACAAGGTATTCTTGGTCATCATGATCTGAATGTTGATCTGAAATAGCTGACTTGACTGCATCACATTCTGAAATTGAATCTTGACTACTCTGCACGCTGTCTTCTTCTGTGGGCAGATCTGTAATAGAACCCTCTCTTTCATCATCTTCCACCATATGACCATCTTCATCCTGCTGATCTTGATTCTGCTGCAAAATGTCCTGATCATCTAGACAAGTATCCTCTAAGTTTTCTTTATGCTGCTGAAATGGATTCTCATACAGAGCCTCCATGATCTCATCATCCATAAAATTATCATCTTCATAATATTTCTCAAGCCTTTTAATAAAACTATAAGCATGCTTTCAACAGTCTTCAACTAAATTTAATGATGGATAAGAGTCCTTATATCGTTCAATGAACATAGCATGAAAATCCTTTAAACACTAAATACAAGCAGATGGCAAACTTTCATACCATGATTGGGCTTTACCTTCCAGAGTGGCCAAGAATATCTTCATCAAGCAATCTTCAGGAAAATCAACCTTCAACTTGCGAATATGCATGTGAAATCTAACCAGATGTAGAGCAGCGTCCTTCCTACCATCATCTTTAAATGTAGGCAAATTCCTTAACCAATCTACCTTCGGAATTTTATTTGGAAAACCAGGGATGTGATCTCGGCTCATGGGAGCATATCTTCTTGCAACCCGATCCATTTTGAAAAGCTCAAAGCTACTAATCTTCCTGCAGTGAAGTCACCATGAAGCATTGATCTCTGGAGTTTTCAGTGAAGGAGTCGCCAGTGAATGATTTCAGCCTTGTCAATGTCTGATTGTTGTCAACCATCAACAATCAGATCTGAACTTGATGCATGTACTGGGGTAAAATGCAAATGAAGTGTTGTATTCACAAGCTCACGTAGATGGACTGAAGCAGCGTTTATCTACTTCCGCTTATGCAAAGCAAAAGCGTTTCGAAGGCTACCTGGCATAACTTCAGGCTCCATCTAAGACTTATGAAACAAACACATCAACCCAAAAACAATTTTTTTCTCCCCAGTATGGTCGCCAATATGTTAGCGCTTGAATTTGGCCTCAGGCTGAAAAAGACAAAATCCAAGGTAACATCAAACCACTTAGCCTCGTAGCTAGCCCTACGGGGACAGGAGAGGGCTCTCTCCGGGTCTATCTCGGTAAAAGGTCTTCAAAGGGCTGAGATGACCAATAAAGAACACTGATTTTAGGCTAGTAAACTGATAGCGAAAGTTTGATTTTAAATTTTTTAGGGTTTTGTTGGAAAACTGAGCACAACAATTTTGGGTGCGGGGATGAGACATAGTTTTTGCAGAGGTCTTTTTGGGGCAAGGTAGGAGATTGTCTTGATGCCTTTGAAATAAGTGAATGGATATATATGATCGGTGAGGAGCTAAGGAGAGCAAGAAACCATCGAGAGTTCTCCTTAAACAGATGAAAACATAGATATTAAGCAAATTTAAAGGCAGAGCATAGAAACCATGAATTCTACCTTAACACTTCATTTGCTTAATTTGCAGAAGAGAAGAGTAGGAAAATGATACACATAACAAACTTACAAGTACATCAGAGAAACACACCATCAACACAAATCACCACAGGAATCCCAAATAGTGTTGCAAAACCCTGGTCTTTCCTTTGTCAAATTTGCAGAGATACAAAGAGTAATACAGTCTAAGCTTATCCTTCAAGAGTCCAACCTCTCCAACCATGAAAATGATTTAGAAAATACATAATATAGAGCATGCCAACCCATTCCCTAGCCTCTAGGGGTCGAGCTCATCATCCTAGGAGCTGTTTCAACCAATTCTAAACTGAGCACTACAATCTAGGCAGTCAAAACAACTTGCCTCTATAAGCTAGGAAACCAATTCATTCATTAATTTTTTGCCATTTTATGAATGAATCTTCTATAATAGGTAAAAAAGTGCCATGTCAACATGAAATTACATCAATTACATCAAAGAGGATGAAAAATCCCACCAAAAATTCAAAACTAGTCAATGCTGCGTTTTCCTGAGCCGAAGGTGCAAAACTGGCAAATTTTCCCAACGCGTAGCGCGCCATTTCTCAACGCGTAGTGCGCCTTTCAAGCCACTTTTGAGGAACTTCTTGACATCCAAATGAGGCACAAGTGGGCTTGTTGGAAAGGTCTAGATGTCTACTCTCCAACCCAAGTGGAATTTCTCAATTTGGTGGCCATTTGCCCCTCCAAAATTGCATCTCCCACGACTGCTTCCTGTGTGTCCAAAAAGTGGCAGAAGGTCATTTTTTGCTTTTTTTTTTACCTTTTGGGGGCTCAAATCTCCATAAAAATTCTTGGAAGTGGCTGAGAAAGTGTATTTTTTCATGAAAAATCCAAAAATGAAAACCTTTCTTGAATTGGACCTCCCCAACTTAAGGGTAGCGCGCGGCGCGCTACGCGTAGCGCGCGTGAGCCCTATGCGTAGCACGACTTTCAGATGCGTTTTGGAGGCCTTCCCGATGTCCATATTGGGAAAAGGATAGCTCGTTGGAAAGGTATTTGAGTCTACTTTCCAAAAAAGCTAGAATTTTTCAATTTGGAGTTCATTTGCATTGTCAAAAATCAAATCTCCCAAGACTGCTCAAAATGTGCCAAATGAGGCTGCCTCAAGGCAGAGTGCTGTTGCAGTCAACTTTTGAATGCCTTCCTCAACTCCAAATTGAGCTCATGATAGCTCATTGGAAAGATATTTGTGTCTAGTTACCATTTGAATTATCAAGAAAGTCATTTGGCCAACCAAAGATAGGAGAAAACCTGATTTTCCCAAGGTCACTTCAGAGGTGCATTGGATTCTCGTGAGGCAATGATATTTTTGACATTTCTCTAAAACCATGACACCTGTGTAAAACGTGAAGGAGGTTTTTCTTCCTTGGCCTGTTTTGGACAAAAAAATCTCTTAGTTTTCCCAAATTCATCTTTGATTGCTCTGAAACATCTTTTGACTGAAACTTATCCCGATGTATGAAACAAGGAATTTTGTGGAAATGAAGCGAAATGGAGGGGATAAGGGGCTTCTAAATTCTTGCAGAAATTTTGGGGAGTAGGGAGGGATGTTAGGAAGCAGGGGAAAGTGGAATCTCAGATATTGAGTGAGCGGAAGGGGTCCAAAAAGGCAAAACACAGGACAAACCTAGAAAATTGCCAAGTTGTAGCAAGAAACTAGGGTTTGTGCGAAAATGAGGAATTTGGGAGATCTCAGTGATGGGAAGTGTTTGATAAGGTACTTTAATGATAGGGGAAGGTGTATGAACATCAGGATATAAGTTTTGCTGATGATTTGATCGTCCAAGAGAAATTGCCTTCAAAACCCTAGGAGAGGGAAATGACCTTACCTAGGCTCAATTGAAGCATGAACAAGGTGTAAAATGACTCATTGGACACTGACATGATAATGAAAACCCTATGAATGATGATAGACTCAGCTGAATGATGACATGGATTTCCATTTGGACAATTTTGAAAAGAGTGAAAGCAAACCCTAGACCTAATGCCTAGTGACCAAATTTTGCTTGAAGACTCACTGAAATGACAAAATTTGACCTTGACACTTTAAAATCACTTTGTAAGAGAATATTTGATCACTGGAGGAAGGTTGGAAAGGTTGACACTAACATTACCTGATCTAGTGTTTGTACAGCAGATTAGGGTAGATTTTGTAAATAAATAAGCAACCATAAGGCAACATTTTGTTCCAGTTTCATTACAGTTTTAGTGTGAGGTTTTCAGTCAAGTTTCAGTCCATAAATATGTCAAAGTTTGTGTTGGTTGTTGGAATGATGACTCCATTGCCCAATGGATGGAGGCACTGTCTGCTCTCCCAAAGTTCTGCGGTTCTTGGCACCTCCAAAAAGCGGCAGCTGCCATCCCAAGTGGAGCCGATGTTAGACTCCGTCTTGCTAGTCTGTTGTCTTGGAAAAGAGAAATGCAACAAAATGTGTTGGGTCCTATTGTCGGAACTACTTTATTAGCTGTAGAAAATGGACTGGACCACAAAATATTTTGGTTCTTTTTTTTTGTCTTTCTCGCTGATGCCACTAGGGAGAATAGATGGTTGGCAGCATTAATGGTAGAATTCGAGGTAACAGGCAAGAACAAAGAAGCATCACTGATAACTGCACTATCAGCTAGTTGTCTGTTCATGTGCAAATATTCATATCAACAGAATGCTTCCAGTTACAAAATTGTTGAAGACGACCTTATTTCTTGGACAATAAGCTTGCTTGTGGCATCGATATCAGCTTCTAGAAACAGTTTGCATGATACCATTGAGAGTCTTTTGTCACAGAAAAGAACTACTTTGGACCATCTACTTTGCATTCCCATTGTCTTTTCATGGCATTCCACAAGCCGATGTGTTCTTGGAAAACAATACACTGGATGGGTTCAACATTTTACATAGCAGCAATTCTTTATTTTGCAGATCTGGACAGGCGTTTCCATTCTTCAAAATATTGCAAATGCTCTGAGACTTGTATGTACAGGAACTGAAAGGGAATCCAATACAGCTTATGGTTTCTGTCATCATTTAAAAAAAAAAACAACAAACATCCTGCATTGTTACTACCCCATATGTAGACTCTGGCAGAGTTACTAAAGGAAAAGATGCTAGGAATGGGAAAGGGAGAAGGTCATGGTTGTTCCTTTGGGCATGCTTTATATCTTGTTGCTGGATTATTAGATGCACTTAGACCACATATTTTTGATATGTACAACAGTAGTCCTTTTCAGCATGATGCAATGTACTCAGGATTAATGGAAATAGAGCCATGTAGATTTGAGGAACCTAGAAAGGATGTGTATGAAAGCCCAACTTTTTGCAGAAGGAGCCTTCTAGTGATAATGGATATCTGCTTTGAATTTCTGAATAATCTAGATGCGGTTAATTTGGCACAATACTTTAAGGTTGTTTTGAGATTGATTGATGTCTTGTGTCATTGCGTCGCTGCTAGTAAGCATTGTGTACATATTGTCAACAGACATCTCTGGAACTACACAGAGCCAACATATCAGCAATATATGGTTCGCATTATCTTCATGGTGCCGGTATATGTGACAATCTCATTCATGTCTCTGGTGATGGGCGATAATTTTCTTTCTTTATGTCTAATATGGGTGGATGGTCCTGGTGCTGTAGTCACAAGTTTAAGTGGCCAAGTATTGAAGTCATCATAGAATCTGATGACATGTTGTATTCCTCCTATTTCTCTTGATGGGCGTTTCATTCGACGTTGTAAGCAGGGTGCATTGCAGCCCGTACTTGTTGCAATTACATTTATTTTGTATGCAAAAGGAAAGTACGAGGATGGAAATTTCAGTGCCAAGCAAGCCTACCTATATGTGACTATCATTTACACTATATCATACTCTTTGGCATCGTATGCATTGCTTTTATTTTATGTGGCCTGCAGAGATCGGCTTCGGCCATTCGATCCAGTTCCAAAGTTTGTAATCATCAAATCTGTTGGCAGGGAGTGCTAGTTTTTCTTGCAGCAAAGTCTGGCACGATTAAAAGTGCAGAAGATGCTGCTGATATTCAGAACTTTGTCTCGAGATGGCTATTGCTGCGGTGGGACATTTGTATGCATTCCCATATAAAGTGTATGCTGAAGCAAACATAGGAGCATCTAGTGGTTTAACTAGGAGCCTTGGCCATGCTTTGAAGTTCAATGACTTTTACCATGACACAGTACATCAGTTTGCCCCAACGTATCATGATTATATCCTTTACAACAATGAAGGTGAAGAAGGGACTTGCAGCAGGACAATATGTAGCTTTTACAAGGGAAATAGTTGTTTAGGATTCTTGGGGAGATCATGATTTCTCAGTTCGCTCTAAGGCTTTGAGATCGCAAGAATAAAAGACAAATCTGAAACTAACGGAGCCAGTTAAAATAAAAAATCAGGAATCCTATCCGCTTAACACCTTTACTGCTATGTGGACCTGCGTTGAAAGTTCAAAGCCAAGAAACATTACTTATGTATGTGTCAGCGCCTGGCATTGTTCAGCAAATTATGTACGTGTCAGCGCCTGGCATTGACGTGGTGTTTAACGCCTGGCATCCCTTTTTTGGTGGCTATGCCAATATTGATGAAACCGATGAAGCAGGGATGAATTTGATGGATCTATGGGAAAGAACTTGGTCGAAGGAAGCCATAGAGGCCACTGCTCCAAACTTGGAAGAGAAACTTGGATCATTGGCTCCATCGTATGCTCTTGCTGGTAGTTTGAGCTCATATTTTGTAGACAGGTTCATGTTTGACAAAAAACAAAATGTTTGGTTATCCAGTGGTCTGGAGACAATCCAAATAGCTTGGCAGGTTTGGCTTTGAATCCTCCTGGAGACCTTGCAATCAGTTTGGGTACAAGCGATGTGGTTTTTGGAATTACAACTGAACCACACCCTGGCCTAGAAGGACATGTTTTACCCAATCCTGTTGATCTAAATTGCTATATGGTGATGCTGGTTTACAAAAATGGGTCACTAACACGAGAAGAGATTCGAAACAACTGTGCAAATGGATCATGGGACACGTTCAACAAATTAGCAGATCCGATTTGAAATTGTTTCAATCTGATCTTGAGAACGTCGTGTCAGAGGATTCAGCTGTTTTTGAAGAAGTTACACGTGAGCATTGTGAAAAAGAAGTAAAGGATCTAGTTTTATTAAAAATCGGTGTTATTCAAATGGCAAATCTAACTTGGAAATGAAAGGTGAAAAGTAAAGACCCGAAACAAACACAGAATATCAACCATAAGCAGAAGAATACGATTCAATTTTCTATTTATGACTTCAGATTTCCTTATTTGAATGGCCAACGCAGTTCCAGAGATTTGGGGCATAGTTATAATTTCCAGAATGTGCAAAGTGGCATACAAGATTCGATTGCTTATGTTTATCTTCAGTAAATGGGATTGACACCTGTAATGCCACCTCTTCATCAAATTCAGCAAATTCGAGTAGAAGGAGCGCTATTCTATCTTTAGAAGCGCTGATTGTTTCTTTTTTAGTTTTATTTATTAATAATGATAAAATAAATCCTTTGTCTTGGGGCCGATTTGTTTTTCCCTTAGCATAGTTTTATTTAATGTATGAAAAATCATTTTGTAGAAGTGAGAAGAAGTGAGAGGGAGTGAGTTCTGAGCGCTGGTGGAGGAGGGAGAACAGAGCTTCATTGTACAGCTATTTGACAAAGATTTTAATTAAAAAATGCAGCTCTGACCCCTGAGATTCCTGTGGTATGAGATTTAACATTTGTGTCCTCCTTTGTTTCATATGTAGTCTGTTATGTTTTCATGTCGTGTCATGATCGTTTCCATTTGAACAAATGAAGTGTTAAGGTAGAATTCATAATTTAGATGCTCTGCCTTTAAGTTTGTTCATATTTAATGTTTTCTTCTATTTGACAAGGATTCATCTTCTATGCCCTTGTCAGCTCCTCAGCAATCTTGCCATTCCATTTAATCTCAATTTGATGTTAAACTCTCTTGCCTACCTTGCCTTAGGAGATAACCTGTGTTTTTGATTACATTTCTCTGTTCAAGCTGTTTCTTTGCCCCATGCAGCCCAGAAAGACCTCATCATTTTATTAAAAACCCCTTTTTATCAATTTACTAGCCTAAAATCAGTTTCCTTTAAGGTCATCTCAGCCCATCTTTCAAGACATTTTGCAGAGATAGACCGGGAGAGAGCCCTCTCCTGTCCCCATAGGGATAGCTACGAGGCTAAGTGGTTTGATGTTGCCTTGGATTTTTCCTTCTTCAACCTGAGGCCAAATTCAAGCGCTAACAATGCCAAATAAATGTAACAATATTATTCGTTTTTTAATTGGCCAGCGATAGAAAATATAATAATGAAAAACATCCACTATCATTGTTATCATATAGAGAGAGAAAAAGTGAAATTAGGAAAAAAATATATGTGCAACATCATTGAGTAGATTGAAGTTGTTGTTTTGTTATTCTAATGATTTATATAAATAATAAAATATTCTAGATGACATTTTGGTGCTCCACAAGGATATTTCCATTCATAATGTTGAACGAGAGCTCTAAGAATGAGAGACTTCTGTAACTACTAAGTTGATATGGTATCTATCCTTGTAATTGATTGTTGAGCAAACTGAGCTTCTTCAAATGAAAAATATGTCTTAATTGAATTACAATATAGGGGTGGAATACACTGCTAGAAAGATCAAGTGAGTGAAGAAATGACAAATTGATGAGGGGGCAAGAAATAGAGCCTTCCATATCACTAGAACTAAGTTCAAGAATGACCACTCTCCATGGATGGAAATGGCTACAAGTAATACCGGTCTAGTTGCACAAAGGGACTTCAACACTCTAATAGGCCATGGAATTATGAGAATACTTGGCGACGAGCTTCTTAAATTCAAAGAGGGATTGTTGATCATGAGTGAAAAGGAAAGTGTGCCCCAAAATTTTGATTGTTGCATTTTCAAAATAATCTAATGTCACCCAAAGTTTTCACAAAAATGGAAAAAATCAGCTAAAAATTTTTGAATGTTGCATTTTTCAAAATATTCTAATGTCACCCAACTTCTCTTCAACAATTTATTCAAGGATATGAAAAATAAAAACTCATTAAAAAACCTGCCAAAGAAGGCCTTAGCATTGGTTGTGGAGATTGCGATCTTCGATTGTGGCATTGTTGCTCAGCGCACTGCAAACAAACGAACTTTGATTTTGGCACTGTTGCTCCATTGTGGCACTATTTCTTAGCTCCAAACAAATGATCTTCTCAATTAAATGAAGTCGCCCCTTGTTATTTTCTTCCCAAAAAATACAAAAAACAGGAAACATGAAATTATTTTGAAAAATATATTTCTTAATAAAAAAGGTGGAAAATATTAAAAAATATATATTTATTCACACACACACACACACACACACACACACACACACACACATATATATTTCTAAAACGTAAAAATAAAATAAAAAAATATCAAAATAAATTTGAAATGGGAGTTTTAGAGTAATATTTAAAAATATTACTAAGTCTTGTATCTTATTTCTAAATATTTGTGCATAGATTTTTTTTTAAATGTTAAAAAGGGTAATATTTAAAAAATTAAAAATATTATTAATTTTTGGCATTTTATTTCTAAATATTGGTGCATAGAAACACATGTTATTAATATTATATGTGTTCAAACTTTTAATTTCATTTTCTAATTAATGCTTAACTAATGATTTATGCTTCATTAAAACCACACTCAACCCATGATTTACCATTCATTGAAAATATTCTCAATATTCTAATTTATATAGATTAAGATATTAGTTTTATTTTTAAATTTTAATATAGTTTTAGGTCACTTGGGTGTCATTTACTCATAAGGTAGGCAAATCATATTATTAAAAAAATTCACCTTTACCCAAATTAAATAATAAAAATTTGTCATGACATTCTAGGTGCCTATTCACACCTGTATCTCTATTAAATTTTAAAGGATTTTATTTTTCTTACACATTATGACACGGAAATTCAATATTAACCTTTTAAAATAATTTTTTCTCTACTTACAAAAAATCCCTTTTACACAACCTCATGTCAAAAAATCCCTTTTACACAACTTCATGTTAATAATGAAAGTTATGACACAGTAAATCCATAATTATTGGATCCAAGGTATACACAATAACTAGAATATAGAGGCTTCATTGTTCCTTACTTACCCTATGGTTAGTCTTATCTAATATGAATAAATGGAGATAATAATTCTCCGTATATGCATTATAAATATAATGCAATGTAATGTAACATAGTATGAGCTAATTTAATTTTTCTTGGTAATGACTACTCAACAACTTAAATAAGTAGAGTTATTATGGATATTAGCTTAGTTCTTAAAGCTTATATGACTCATATTAGTATAAGGAAAATAAAGGCTTATATGACTCATATTAGTACACACAAAAGAAAGGATGTATAACACATCTCGTACTAAGCTCTTCCTTATATAACATATATGGTATCACTAGTGATTATCCAGATATAGCATGTAACTCCAACATATCACGTCACTAAATATGGAAGCTTATCTAGGAATATTGGTTCCCCTCACATCATTGTTTTTCCTCGGATTATCTTTTTTACTTAGTATGTGCAATGGGTGTTTACACTATGACCATGGTAACTGGTGAAACATTGATCGATTGCAAAGGTGTAAATACTAAGCGAGGAGTGTGGATCAAAGGTGGGGTTGGAGTAGGAGGACCCAAACTTATACTTTGACATGAGGAAATAGAAGTAGATTTGTAGTCATATTACCATATGTTTCTCTTGGATGTATGAGGAAGCCACCCGGAGGCGCCTTGTGTTCTTAGCTCAATGGTGATCACGGTGATCATTTTTCCAATTTTATTCACCCAAATTTTGATCGATAGATCTATCAATCTAGAACAAGGCACTCTAGATTCTCTCTCTTTCTCATAATGCCCTAACGAGACACAACCCACACACAGGCATCATTACAGATGATTTCATTGTAGCCTGAGTTAGAAGTTTCAAGCATTATAAAAAGGATATAACATAAGTGTAAACTGAGATATGACAAGCATAATTCTCAAGAAAATTGAAAATTTGAGAGACAAAGAATTTGACAAGAGATTAGCTCATAGGAGCATGTTCTAAATTACTCATCCCACTCTAATGTGGAATCGCACTGTAGAAAGGAATATCTAAGATAATGCATGAACTTGATATGCCTCTTGAATTAGGGCTACATCTTGACTTCAACACGAAGTTTCCCCCACTGATGAACAAATCAAATTAGCGCACATACACCTAAAGATCCACAGGATATAGCCAGATTCTATAACTCTAATGACTAAAAGTTGAATCATGGAAACTCAGAGCAGACAAAGTAGATGGTATAATAAGAGACACTATTTTGCAAAATTATGTAGGTAGAGTAGCTACCAATATCATTGTACATAATGATTCATTGACAATTTTCAACATATATACCTAAAATAGCATATTAGTACTAATAATTTTCTTTTAGTACAACTGATAACAATGATTTTCTTCTAGTACAAATTTTATTTAAAAAATATCTCATATTTAATATACTTACAAAAGTTGTTATTGGTTCTTTTACCCCTTTCTAACCACTACGATTAGTGTCTTTTGTCCTTGCTAACCTCACCTTGGAAGCCTTGTCCTTAAACATAAACCAATTCAATTCATTTTCACACAAATACACGTCTAAGTAATGGAAGTAACCCGATAGGAATTAGAGCTAGAACCAACTCCTCTATATTTCCATATCATGAAGCTTCATGTTTCATTATGCATTTATCCAAGATTTCTAATTATGTTAACAACTTCTGAGATATATTATACATTATATATTAATAAGATTTAGAGTGTATAAATCATTGGAACTGGTACCTATAATTAGAGATTCACTCTATAACCTTAGAACTTATAACTAATTCCCAAATAAAGACTCTTACTAGATATTGAATTAGTAGGACATAAGAAACTCAGAATACTCCTTTGACTCTTTAGGAGGTAATAATGACTCTATATACTAGTAGTTATCTAGGTCTTAGGAAGAGGAAGTAGGAAATAAATATATAACTCCATTTCTTCTTTTGACACCCATTTGGCTAACATTTGACACAGTTATATGAGGGATAGATCCCAGTAAGACTCTTTTGACACATGTTTACCTCTATAATTCCCAATTTTAACATGCCAAGCAGAGGATCAATTCCCTATTGTGGAAATTTACCATTTGATATATACAGTAGCTCCTTAGTTTTTAGCATTGGATATATAAGCATTGAAAATAATGTGGGGTGTAGTAAATTAATGTTAGAGTACTGTATCAACAAATTTCAGAGAATTGCAGAGTAAATAAAGTCAGGTAAACCTAATGTTTTGGATTGTTGGTTTCCTGAGGAGAAATCAAAACCGATCATGTAAAATCGCCTCGTAAACACCACAAACTATGTCATCACGTGAAGGTCACACATATCTAGCACACATGGAGGAATGTGAGTTCTCCACGTAAACTTATCACTTACTACCATTCATATCATATAGCTGGAATATCATTTCATGGGAGGTATTTAATTATTGGTGACATAATAGTTATTGGGCCATCAATTGAAAGGACAAGGCTTTTAACAGAGTAAACTCAATTAAGAACCAACAAAGGTGGTAAATTGACCATGATAAGTAACACAGAGGATTAATTAGAAAAAAGGTAGTGTATCAAGCTATGGTTTGGAGGTGCAACTAGGATGATAAACTTGATTAGAGACCGTAATTGGCATTAAGACCAATGTAAAAGTAGGTAAAGTATAAGATATTATAAATGAATGATATAATTTAGTAGAATAAAATGATAAGCTATAAAGGTACATATACGAGTTACATATGCCACACATATTATATAAATTAAAAATACAAAGAACATAGATTAATCTAAAAGATAAGTATTAGACTTTAAAAATCAGTCAAGTCTAGTTAAAAATGTAAATTTTGGCGACTTCAAATTTTATGAACCTTTCAAGGCTACAATTATTGTTCAATACCAATGTTAGGAAGTCCAATAATCTTGAATGCATTATAAAGGAAGAAAGAATAACATTGATAATAGAGTTCCATAAGACTAATTTAAGAATAATGCTCAATTAGGATTTTTTGTTTTAGTGTGAAATGGGAGGTGGTACACATTAGTAGTAATTTAACAAGAAACTCACATTCCCCTCAGCATGCACAACCCAAGGTTAGTAATGCCTAAACACCATAAGGGAGAGGAAGAATTTCTTGCCCATGAAATCAATTTTTACAGATGTAGAGTTCATTCCTTTTCAATTTTGTAATGGATATAGTTTGTATTCTAAGAAACATGAAAAATATTAGTTAGGATAATTCTAGTTCAATTGTTGTCTGGGTGGGGGTTTCTTGTTTTAAGCGTTGTAAGGAAATCAGAAGGGATTGCTACTAGATGAAATCAATTTTTAGAGATGTGGAATATTGTTATAATTATGAATGTAACCTTCACGCTTCCAAAAACTTATATATATCATTAATGTATTTGTCATCATGGCTAAGAGCATAATTTGATCATTTATTATCACTTTTTATAATAGTAGGGAGAGGATAAGGCCAACCTAGTAAAATTTGTACATGTAGGCTCATTAACCCCTAGGCAGAGCCCTTCTTATGTATAAGTACACCACAAATCGCATTTGTATTCCATCATCTTGTGATATTCTTTATCTCCCTTATAATTGTGATTTATGCCTAAGGGCACATATCTTCATGCATCTCTTGTGTAGAAAACTTGTGCTTGGGACTCTCTAGCACACTACAGTTATCTCTCCCTAGAAAACTTGTCCATGTTCATCAGAATTTGTAAATACTTGAGGAAATGGCTAGAAGTTATTGCCAAATTCCTTCCATGCACTCTTACTAGGTTAGCCTTTGAATGCTTTGAAAACCTTCCCAAGACATCTATAGAGACTTTTGATAAAATATGTGATAATTTTTTACGAATGTATGCTCTTAAACCAATCGATGTATTTGAAGTGGTTAGTCTTATATAATTAAAGCAAGGAAAGCGGGAAGTTATGACTTATTTCATCTATATATTATAATTTTCATTAGCTAGATGTGAGACCAAGTTCTCTCTAGATGAGCTTAGGAAAATCTTGGTAGAAGGTATAAGAGAAGACTTGCAACGATAATGTACTAAAAATAAATAGATAACATATTAGGATGATATCAATAAGGTGTTGGACTTATAAACTATCAACATTAGACATCACCTAAGAACTTGTTATCATCTTATTATATCTAGTGAAGAAGCTTCTCTTAGGTGACCCACAATCAAGTGTGACTAAGAAAAAAGGAAACAGAAAGGATAGAAATGTTGCAAGGGATGGTCTTACTGATTTAGTGCATGAAGTTGTTTCCGCCACTTCTTCCACTCATGCTAATCCACCCATAAAGAGAATTTTGAAAAAGAAGGATCAACCATCATCTTCAAAGGCTCTACCTATACAACCACCCACTCAACCTCCACCACCTCTAATTGAGCCATATCCACCTTAACTAGTGGAACAACATTTTGACAAGCTTAGAAGGAATCCATTTCTTATTTTCCCTTTCATCCTATAGAGTATTAAAATTATCATAAGGGACCAAGGCATTATATGGAAGAATGTATTATATACCACCTAGTGAAGCACTTAAAAGAAGAATAGTCACTTCAAAGGAGACTTATCCCCCCTAAAAACTCCCCATTCGAAATATTTTGTAATTGATTCCCTCAATATCCATCCTCATTTAGTCAACCTTCACAACCCTCCACTTCTTCCCAAGAGGCTTTTTATAGTTAACCACCTACTTCTCCTACTCAATCTAATCGGAAATTCAAGAGCTTTCTTCATTCTTGAATTTATATAAAAGTAGTATAACTTGGTGTCAATGTTACCATAAGAGATCGAGAATATGATGTTGTTACATGCTCTTAGTGAGGATAAAGCTATAATAACCCAATAAGAGTCCGCTTGTATTCCAAAAGGAAACCAAGACCATTATCCCTCTAGATCCTGATAAGAAACTTATTAGATACCTATGGGAAGACCTCCCATACAAGGGTCTTTCGCCTATTATTCATGTGGTAGCAAATTTTTCCAGCTAACATCTTTGTTATGAAGTTGTTGTCAATTTTTCCCACCTTACATGACTATTTAGTAGGATAAATTTACCTATCCCTAGGAGTTTATACACCTATATTCAATACAATTGAGTCCTCTTAGGTCAACCATGTTGTTACTACCCCTCGATCTCCTTTCTAGGTCGAGCAACTTCACCCCTCCCTGGGAGACCATAGTCGTAACCTATATATTCATTGTAATATGATCATTTATTCTTTGACCCTCTTAAGGCACAAACTTATGAGAAAATTATAATATTGGAAGACCCTACTTTGTACATAAAGTGTACCATAGGGCCTTGCTATGTTAAGCGTTACTTTGTAAACTATAATTGTAACATGAATGTGGTGTCACATGATGTATTATTTATTATGCATTATAATAATGTGGACATGAAAGTTGTTATCATCGACATCATGGACATCATCATCATTTACATCATCATCATCGTTCACACCATTATTGTTGTTGATGATGACCTAGGTGACAATGATGAGAATGATGAGAAAATGATGATAACTTAGATGATGACACCAAAGATAATGATTATGATTATGACAATGACAAAATTTAAAAATTGGTAAGATTGGCCAAGGTTGTTAGCATCGTCATCATTGATAAGCATTGTCATCATTTCCATTATTGTCATCGTAACCACCATCGTCTTTATCATCATTGTCATTATAATCATAATCACAATTCATGTCATCATCATAATCTTTATTATCATAATAACCATCATCATCATTATTGACATTATCATCAGTTGTTCATAATTGTCAATGCCATAATATATCATCAATGCAGAAAATATGACGGGTGTTGTAAAAGGGATGTAAAAGTGAACATAAATGTAGGAACAAAAATAGACGTAAAATTGTATGAAAAGTGAATGCAACATAACTAGTTGCAAAACAAGACGTAAAACCTAACACAAAAGTGGTTGCAAAAGCGTATGAAATAGTCAATGCAAACTTGGACGCAAAATACGATGCAAACATGAATATAAAACTGGAAGCAAACATGGGTGCAATAGTAGGTGTAAAACTTGGCACGTATTGTGGTGAAACAGATGTGGATGAAATAATGGACATAGAAATGGGCTCAAACTTGGATGCAAATAAGATGAACAAATGGATGTAAACATGGACACAAACATGGGTGCAACAATGGACACAAAATTAGATGCAAAAGTAAATGCAAAATGAGTTGCAAAACTTGATGTAAAAGTGGATGGGAAAAAATACACAATATTCGATGCAAACTTGTACACAAAAGAGAATGAAAATATGGATGAAAAAGTGGAATCAAATGTGGTTTGCAACAATAGGTGCAAGATATGGCACAAAAAAAGTGGATGTAACAATAGACACAAAAAAAAAGATACAAACTTAGATGTAAAACAAGATGCAAAAAGGGATGTAAAAGTGGATGCAAACATGGGTGCAATAGGAAAAACAAAATTGGATGCAATGGAACTAGATGAAAAAGTAGATACAAAATGAGACACAAAACCCAATTCATAAACCTTACACAAAAGTGGATGCAAAAAGAGATGTAATATTTGATGCAAATATTGGATGCAAAAGAGGGCATGAACATGGATGCAAAATTGGAAGAAAATGTGGGTACAATAGTAAGTGAAAAACATGGCACAAATTGTGGCACAACAAAAGTGGATGTAATGATAGATGCAAAAAAGAAGCAAATGAAGATGCAAAAAGGGATGCAAAAGTGGACATAAACATGGGTGCAAAAGTGGATGCAAAATTGGATGTAGAAGTGGATGCAACAAAAGTTCATTCAAAAGTAGATGCAAAATGAGACATAAAACCTGATGCAAATCTTGATACAAAAATAAATGTAAAAGTGTGTGAAAACCTAGATGAAAATGAGGATGTAAACGTGGATGCATAATTACATGCAAAATTTTGTGCAAAGGGAGGTGTCAAATAGCCTTGCAAATTGTGGCACGAAAAAATTGGATGCAATAGTGGACACAATAATAGATGCAAAAGTGGATGTAAATATGGTTGAAAAACAAGATACAAAAGTTGATGCAAAAATAGATGCAAAACTAGAGACGAACCTTGACGCAAAACTTGGCACAAACGGGATGCAAAAATGGACGCAAAAAATGATTTAAAAATGGATGCAAAAGGGGATGCAAAAGATGATGCAAAAGTTGATGCAAGTGTAGGCGCAAAATGTAGATGTAATAAAGGAAGGAAAAATAGGTGAAACACAATTAGGTGCCAAACTTGATGCAAAACAAGGAACAAAACCTAGTGCAAAGGATGGCACAAAACTTGGCATAAAACGTGGTGAAAAATGTGGTGCAAAACCTATTGTAATATCTGGTGCTAAACTTGGTGCAAGATTCAATGCAAATTTTGCATCAAGCTTTCCACCATATTTGATAAATGGACACAAATAGCACCAAAAATGGGCTCTAGGCATGAAAAAGGAAGCAAAAATGGATGCTAATCACATGGTTTTGTTGTAGTGATTCCACTTCTTTAACTGGAAGATAGGGATTCGAATCATATCATAGTAACTTCTTGTGACATATTTAACCCAGTTGATCAGTTACTTGGGTAGATGTGGGAGGACGGTGTTATAATAGTGAAGAGAGGAACAATGTGCATTAGTGGTTGTTATAGTTATCTATCGCAAAATGGAGTGAAGACTAAGTAAGAATCAGAAGGCAAGTGAAGTGCACTTTCAGTACTAGGAACTATGGTCTAATCCCTCATCAAAGTTTCACTTATTCCTAGAAGATACGAATTTACTAATGGTGGTTTAAGATTTTGAAACCCATCATATTCTCTCATGGTATTATGAATGTGAGGGGAAATGTATGAGCAAGTCTAAACTCCAAAAATAGAATTAGTCTACAACAATGAGAAAAATCCTTAAGGAGATAAGGTTTCCAAGAATAGAGCTTAAATCTAAAAATAAAACTAGCTACTTGACACAATTTTCTAGGAGGAGGATAAGGATCAAGATGATATATAATTCTAATAGACAAAGCCAATGGATAAAGCCATGCTAGTGCACTATGATGCCATGCCATTTCCTAATCATTTTCATGTGTCATTTTAGATGGAAGAACTTGCTAAAAATAGACCTACTATAAATAAGTCACCTAATAAAAATAGACATGTTATAAATAGTAGTCAACCTAAACACTTGAAAAATATAGGAAAATGTGCATGTACATAAGACCTCATTAGCACACTAGTAACCCCAACATTTTATGATAATAATAGCAACAAAATAGATAAATGGTGCCCCTTTTATTATCTATAGAATTATAATTGATATATAAATAAAGTCAAAAATATTATTTCTTAGAAAAAATTGAATGTAAGAATAACAAATATACAAGGCTTAGCGTTAAATGATATATCTAACCCTACCCCTCTTTGGTGAAAGAATCATTTACACTTGATTTTGACATATAAAGAGGCTCTTAAGATTCAATTTGAAATTCATGTAACATATATATAATTATGTTAATAGTTTCTATAACCCTATAATTTGTAACAATTTAAATAGTGGCTAAATTCTAAGTAAATTACTTATTTTTATACAGTGTTGGAATTAGTATAGTTTACTATATTATATATTATTTCATACAACTAATGAATTGATAAAATTTATAAAATATAGTATTCGTATTTTAAATAATCATGAACAAAATATATGAATATAAAAAATTCATTAATTTAAATTTAAAAAATCAAAATCATTTATCAAATTTAAATAAAATTACCGATCTAAAAACCAACTTTAATGAATTTTATAATACCCTTGAGACTAAGCATAACTCAGTCTTGCCAATTTTCTTTTATAAAATCAATAGAAAATAAAGATTATATAAAAGTTTCCTTCTATAAATGAAGAACCGTTGATAAACTAGAATTTGAAAAGAGAGAAAAACAGAGTTCAATCCAAGGTATAAGACCCTCTTCGTTTCTTTTACCATCCAGTAGCAGTATATTCAAACAAAATTACACAGTAAAATCATAAACCCTCTTAATAGGGATTCTCAGTATTATACTTTTGATAAAAAATTATATCAATAATTTCCTCTTGCAGAGGGGCAGGACTAGCCGCATACCCGGAAAGCCAAATAAGAAGCTTGAAATAATGTGGCCCTCCACATCCCAACACTGTACTGGCGGTCTATCTTCTACCTCCACTTCTATTCTCCTAGATTGCTCATTTGTTTTGCACTCACCCAAGATTATGAATTTGGGTTGATTTCTATTAACAATCTTGTTTGGCTGACCTTTATGGGGTCCTTTGTTGACATCAGTCTTATTTCCCTTGCTGCTAGAGACAAACCTTGTTCCCTTTTTATCACACTACCTCTTTCCTCCATCACCCCTTGGTCTGTTTCGCTGATAGCATATACGAGCCTTTTGTATAACCTCATCCATGGTCTTTTGGTTTTCAAATTCGATATATTCCTTCATGAATAATGACAAATTGTTGATAAACCTTTGCACTTTTTCTTTCTCTTCCTGTATGTAGGGAACACATCGCAACAAGGATGTGAATTTTGTTATAGATTCATCTACGGAAAAATGTCCCAAGCATAGGTCATGGAACTCTTTCGCCTTCTCATCATAAAATCTTTCAGTTAAGTATTTTTCCCTGAAGTACCTTTGAAAATTTTCCCATGTCACGTTCTGCTCATTAACCCCACGTACCATCTTCACCTCCTCCCACCACAAGGTGGCATTTCCCTGCAACTGATAAATGGACAAGTGGGCCTTCAGATTATGGCCATATTCATATAGCTAGAAGTACTTATTCATGTTGATAAGCCAGGCTTCAACAACTTCTTCCTGTTCAACATCGAAGAGGGGAGGTTTGATCTTTCAAAACTCACCCCGCGGCTCAATTTTCTATCATTTTTGCTTTCTGTGATCTGATACATTATCAGCTCCCTCCTCTCGATTCTATTAGCCTTCTTCCATTTCTGAGTTCCCATTTCTGAATTCCTGCTCTCTGGTCATGTTTCCATGTTCGGGACTGGGAATCGTTTGCCGCTGATTCTGTTTATCAGACAAACTCTTCATAATCTTCTCCTGTTCTTGCATTAGTCTTTCATTATCTGCCCGCAACCTAGCCATTTCGTCCTCTAATTCTTGTATTGTTTCAAAAATAGTAGCATTGGTATTGCGTGGTTCTTCTCCTAGTTGTACCCATACCTCAGGATTGACTTCTAGAAGGGAGGTTGGTCATGTTCCTGTTATGGGTCTATGTGTGGAGTAAGTCCAGTTCGCCTCATGTTGGTTGTACTTTACTTCTTTCTCTTTCTCTGTGCACATCACAACATTGTTAATAATTTGTTCCAGACGTCTCAATTTTTCAACTTGAGGCTCTGATACCACTTGTCATGTCTCCATAAATTCACATAATAATAAAAATTATTAACTCCAAATTTCAACAATAAACTATAATGAAAATAGTATGGTTAAAGCATTGAACTAATAAATCTTTTACCGAGGATATGTGTATTCTATAGTATATTCATTAATGCTAGAATTCATTATCATTGTACTCATTGATTAATTTATGTGATATTACATATGGAAATGTTAATCACTAATATAATGCATCTGGCCTTCCGAGCGATGATGGGAGCAGGTCTCTAGAGTCTTCAGCCTATTCTCCAGCTCTCGATCCTTCCTCAAAAGCCTCGCCTCATCAATGGTCCTCCGCGACTTGGGTTCATCCAATGGCAATGTGTAAACCCTTATCTCTTTCATCGATTAGACTGTGAGGTAGAATGGTATGGTGTTTTGGTTGATCAGCTTTGCAGAGTTGATGGTTTGGCCCAAACTTATGGTTTTCTTACCCCTTTGTGATGTTACAGTCGTCCCTCCTCGGCTGATACATGCTTGCTCAGGTGGTGTGGTTAGTCGATTCATCTAGCGTTCCATTACTATGATGAAATGTCTCAAACTCTCGGCCCTGATAGGTACAGTAGTCTTCCTGAGGTTTAATTTGAAACACCATTAATCATTTCTTAGACTTGTTGGATATATGTAATGGTTTCTTTTCTTGCATGACAAGTTTCTCTGGAGTCCTCAATACTCAAAGAGGGTTATGCGAGGCACACCTTCTGGAATCCTGTCAAGGTTTATCGTTTTACCCTATTGGGTTTTCCGGGTATGTGAAAGGTCTTATTCTGGAATGCTACCAGATGACAGTTTTGGAAGTTTAGGTTATGAACCAGCTGGGTTTATCACTCTGGTTCTCTTATTTACTTTCCATAAGAGTTTCTGCATAGGCCTTTAAGCTGTAATGTCTGTAATTTCGAATCTCAAAGCCATTTCTTCTTATTTGGCTTTCCGGGTATGCGGCTAGTCCTGCCCCTCTGCAAGAGGAAATTCTTGATATAATTTTTTATCAAAAGTATAATACTGAGAGTCCCTATTAAGAGGGTTTATGATTTTACTGTGTAATTTTGTTTGAATATACTGCTACTGGATGGTAAAAGAAATGAAGAGGGTCTTATACCTTGGATTGAACTCTGTTTTTCTCTCTTTTCAAATTCTAGTTTATCAATGGTTCTTCATTGTTTTTTTATTGTAATGAATATATCAGTTTTGGCGTTTTTCCAGAAATGGTTTGATATCTTGTTGATTTTGTTCTATATTATTTGTAGTTACTTCTGAAATTAACAGGGGTTTTCGACCCAAGTCCTAACATTACTACGCATCATAGTATTTACTTGCTATAACCCATGGAGGGTCCTTGTCCTCTAGACCTATAATTAATTTAGGATTTCTTATTTTATTTGAAATTTCTCTCCCCGGAGGACTGCCATCATCCTCTTAACATTTGGTTATTGTAATCTATTATTTTCTCGTTTTCCTTTTGTTTAGGGTAATTTCCTTAGAAAATATGTGGATTGGGCATAAAAATGGTTTGGCCTTATTTGATCTCTATATTTCCCCTCAAAGGAATTTGCATGGTAATCACTTAAGATTTATTCTTCTAAGAATTTTGCTACCCTTGCTACAAATTTGCAGAGTTTTTATTTTAATTGCAGTATGTACTAGAACACAGTTACAAATTGCTGCTACAGGCCCTCCTACTTAACTGCTCTAAGAAATATCATTTTTCAACTTTATTTGCAACCCTGATATTACAGTATAAATAATTATAGAAAGTTAGAATACTTATCTGGTTCCAAATGTAACCACAGTCGATTGTTTGAAGTCAAAACAACTGAGTTATCAGATTTTTCCTCCCAACCTTAAGACTTGCCTTCAGGCCCAAGTCTCCCCCCGAGTTGTTACTCACGCGCAGGATGTTTCCTGCAAGACTATTAGTCTTATTTGTCACAGCTATATGATCTTGACTAGACTTAGCTTTCCGGGAATCTGCCTGACTCTTCAACACAGAAACCTTGCTCTTTCTTTTCCTCCTTTCATCTGAGGTACCAATACCCTCTTGATTTTTTTTACTTGAGAACAAATCTTCAAGGAAGTAATTTATTTATGCATGTGATTTATTTATTTTTTAATTTAATTTAGTGCCATCTAAGATGTAATTGACTTGTATTTTTAAAAATTTTTAATGTAGCATTATATTCATTGGTTTGTTCATACCAAATTCTATTGTAAAGGTGAATGAAATTTTGCATGATATAAACTTATATTATTATTAACTAGTGTCGATCCATCTTAAAATTGAATCTTTCAATTATTTAAGGGATCAAATTTCTTTAGATGTTCTCTCTCAACAAAACACACTACATAATATAATTTTAAGATGGGATTAATTTGTGTTTTTCTAATTTTTTAATGTTGCAATATATTCATTAATTGTTTCATCACATATATTTTGTTATTCTTGATATAGTAATGCATGCACACTATTAATACTTGTAAGTTTATGTAAATTAAAAATTAAATGATGGGAATACTTTTTTTCACGTGTAACAAGAATTAATTATTTGGATGGATTTTTATTTATTTAATTTTTAAAAATAATTTCATTATTTTGATAAATTTAAAAAATATATATATATATATATATAATTTCTTTGCTCATTTCTTAAATTTATTTTATTTTTTCATTTTTTGGTTTTATACTTTTTACTATTTTTTGTTTTTGTTTTTTTCTCTAGTATTAAAAACGCTCTAAGCTTTTTAAAAATGAAATTATATAATTCATTAATATGGTGTATGATTAGTTTTTTCATAATTTTAAATTCATTTCAATTTTGGTGATCTAAATAAATGTAGCTTATTAATATCATATAATATATAATTATATCATATAATAAATAATTGATATAATTAGACAAGAAACTCTATTTAACCTTTAAAGTAGACAATGGAACGAATATAATAAAAAACCCTTTCATGTAAGTTTTACTATATAGAGATGATTAATAATTTGAAATAACTCTGCTTGAACGAAGAATTCATAAAAGTAAAATATCATACACAAAATGTATGTGTTATATTCACACTTCGAATTCATAAAAGTAAAATATCATACACAAAATGTATGTGTTATATTCACACTTCCACAAAGTGCCGAAGTATACCATAAAACTTTATATTCATAATTCCACAAAGTGCCAAAGTATACCATAAAACTATAAAGTGATGCGAAAAACACTTACTGCTGCGAATTAAATCCCTTGTTCCAAATAAAGTTACAGTAAAGTTTAATATTGGGAAAAAAAGCTCCAATGAATCAGATTGGACCCTTCATTCAATAAGATATAAGTTCTGCAAGATGAATTTGACTGTACACTGCAACAAATGATGTGACCTCGCTTATCATCCCACGGTCTCCGGTTCTGTGAGCCTCGCACAGGTGGGGCAAGTAGACACCAGAAATTATATATCTATATGAATCAATCATGGGCTAAATTCAAGTATAAAAGCCATACATATACTCATGGTTACAGGTATGTGTCATGTAGGATATCCAGTAAGTATAATATTTTACCTCTGCTGCAATATCCAGTAAGTATAATATTTTACCTAATAATATCCCCCAATTTCTATTTAGCTTCCAAGACTACGGTCTGCCTCTCTCAATTTAATTATTCCATTTTTCTGACAGAGTAATGTGAAGATCTCCTTTCGCCGAAGGTCTACCAATTTCCATCTAGCATCCCGCTGATAGAGTAAAGTATAGGTTTTCCTTCGCCCAAGGTCTCCACCAATTTCATGGAAGGTCTCCCCCAATTTCTATATAGCTTCCCGCTGTTAGAGTAAAATTAATTTTCAAGACTACGGTCTGCCTCTCTCAATTTAATTATTCCATTTTTCTGACACAGTAATGTGAAGATCTCCTTTCGCCGAAGGTCTACCAATTTCCATCTAGCATCCCGCTGATAGAGTAAAGTATAGGTTTTCCTTCGCCCAAGGTCTCCACCAATTTCACGGAGCAGCCGTCTACCGAGGCATTTCACGGAGGAATCCTCTACCGAGGCAGAGGAGATGCTAGTACAGTTAAAAGTGTCAGGAATTTGGGTAAAAAAATTTCAAAACATTTTGTAGACTCAGTGTCTGAATCTTGTTTTTGATGGTGGAAATAGATTCAGCACCATCAAAAACTTTTAAGACACCTAAAAATAGATTCAGCACCATCAAAAATTTTGAAGACATCTAAAATATTGAAGTTTAATATTGGATTTACAAAAATTTTTGCCAAATTTTCTTTAAATATAACGAGAATTGCCATAACTTTTCAAGGAACTCCTCCACCTTGTTAAACTACGAGTTTCAGAGTAAGTCTCTCCCAATTTCTATTTAGCTTCCCGCTGAGTACTGTGAAGATCTCCCATTGCCGAAGGTCTCCACCAATTTCCACCCAGCATCCGGCTGATAGAGCAAAGTACAGGTTTTTCCTTTGCCGAAGGTCTCCACCAATTTCACGGAAGGTCTCCCGCAATTTCTATTTAGCATCTGTAAAATTAAATTTCAAGACTATGGTCCGCCTCTCTCAATTTAATTATTCCATTTTTATGATGCTGTGGGCAGGTTGGAATCTTTCACCCTCCCCACTACCGTAAAAGCGGAATTTATTGGTGGTCAGTCTATGCCATACAAATTTACAGGCATAATAAGAAGTTAGAGTTGAGTCCTAAGAGGTTTTTTTGGTTTATAGAGTTTGGGAAAACTACTTCCGCTTGGATTTAGATTTTATTTAGTGATGGGTCTATTGAGGGAAAGCGGACATATCATGCATTCGATCATTATCATAATAGTTTGGTGCTTTGGATGGTTGTGAGGTTTTACATTTGGACAAGTTGCAGGTGAAGCTTTTATGAGTGCTGTTAATTTTCTAGATGTAGTACTCACATGCTTAGCCAATTAGCAATTTTTTTTACATTTATTTTACACAGTAAACATTGATATGAAAGAGTGCTAAGCATAGAAATAGTACATTATTGTAATTTATTCATATATGGTAAATTAAAATGTTATCTATTCATATATGGTACATTATTTAATATAAATAGTATATATCACTTATTCATAGATGGTATATTATTTAATAGTTAATTTATAGATAGTATTTAAAAGATAAATTATTTTTCAAAATATTTTAACCTTATAAAAGGAAGGTACTAATTTATATTCCGAGTTTTTTTAATATATTAACTCTATATTATAGTACCTTATAATTATTCTCAAGAGAATTATTTTAGTATTTTTTATTTTTGTCATAAGAGGAAGGTACTAAACAACGTTTCATATTACACTTGTTGTAATTGTTATGGGGAGGTGGATCCTTATCTTATGAGCTCACACACCAATTTAATGTTTGGTTTGACCATGACTTTAAAATAATATTATTATTATTATAAATGTTTTCCTTTTTTACTTTTGTTAGTTTTTTTCAAGTTTTTTTTCAAGAAGACTCAAGGATGGTGGGCAGACTTACCCATGGTTTTGTGCATGGTTTTAGCACATGGTTTTTGTCCATGGTATTTTGTAGATCCGGTCAAAGAAACTATAATTATGATCTAATCCAGGATTAATGGATGAGAATTTATGAACATTTGAACATGTATATAATGTGTTGTAACATCAAACCAAATATCAATTTGGTTTTCCCACTTTGAATTCTAGCAAAAAAAATCTATATATATTTTATGTTTTAACCATTGTTTATTTTTCTATTTCAAAAATTCATTTGAAAATAATTTAAATATAGAATTAAAACTTTACCATAATTAATTAAGACTTACCATAATTAATATGACTACTAAATAGAGCTAGCTACGATGATTGTCTAACCTTTTAAAAAAAATTTATTATAGAAAGGTATGAAATGCGGTAGTAAAAAAAGCCAAAAAACACCTTACCTCTGCATCTTTGCACTGTGATTTTAAATGCACCATATTATACAGGGGTGCGGAGAATGGTGATTTCTCCATACTTCTTTGCATTCCTGCACTCAGTTAACAATCTAAACATATTAACCAACAAATTCATACCTTTAAAACCATTTTTTATACCATTTTTCCATGATACCATCTTAACGCAATTAAATTATTTTTTAATTATTACATGCAGTGATCTTGGACTCTATTAAATAATCCTTTAAAGTTTAATATATCAAAAATATTGATGACTATTTTCAAAATTTATTATAACGAAAGTTCTAGTAAACCTAGAAAGCAACGTATCTTGAAATTTCAAAATCAATCTTATCAATTCAATTAAATGTAAGTTATCTTTCAAATATTAATTCAATTTTCTGCCATGTCATTTTATAGACCATGATTAAAGCATACTTCAACATGGAAATATTTTAAACTCTTGTCTAAACAAAGAGATAGAAGGTAATAAAACTATTCTCCATTTGTTAGCTGCATGAGAATATTGTGGAAGCTACGCCATTCTAAGCACTTTCACTATACAATGATGTACTTATCATCACAGGTCAGTGTGATTCATTTTCAAGATTTTTTTCCGAAAATTCTCATGAATTAAAAAATTATGGATCATAGAAGCTTGAATTCGAATATTACACACTTCTTTTTTATATTTTACAATTCAAACCATTCATATTTTTTTTCCCTTTTAAATACCACTTGGCCAAAAAGCATAACTTATTTAAAAATCAAATATTTTAACCATGTAAAAGGTAATAATTTATATTCCAAGCTTTTTAATATACTAATTCTATATTGTAATTGTTATCGGAGGTCGATCCTTATCTTATGAGCTCACACACCAATTTAATGTTTGGTTTGACCATGAATTTAAAATATTGTTATTATTATTATTATTAAAATAAATATTTTCCTTTTTTACTTTTGTTGGTTTTTTTCAAGTTTTTTTTTTCAAGCAGACTCAAGGATGGTGGGCAGACCTAGCCATGGTTTTGTGGATGGCTTTCGTAGATGGTTTTAGGCAATGATGGTTTTTGTCCAAGGTATTTTGGAGATCTTGTTTAGAGAACTATAATTATTATCTAATTCAGGATTAATGGATGAGGGTTTATGAATGTTTAAACATATATATAATGTATTATAACATTGAAACAAACATCAATTTGGTTTTCCAAAAGTCTCTATATATTTTATGTTTTCAACATTGTTTATTTTTCTATTTCAAAAATTTATTTGGAAATAATTTAATATAAAATTAAAACTTACCATAATTAAGATGACTACTAAATAGAGCTAACTACAATTATCTTCTAACTTTTTAATTAAAATTATTATAAAGAGATACGAAATGGGGTAATAAAAAAATACGAAAAAACACCTTACCTCTGCATCTTCACACTGTGATTTCAAATGCACCATATTATACATGGGTGCGGAGAATGGTGATTTCTCCTTACTTCTTTGCATCCCTGCGCTCAGTTAACAATCCAAACATATTAACCAACAAATTCATCCTTTTAAAACCATTTTTCCATGATACAATCTTAACTCAATTAAATTATTATTTATTTATTAATTAAATTATTTTTTAATTATTACAGGCCATGATCTTGTAGTCTATTAAATTATCCTTTAAAATTTAATATACCAAAAATTTTGATGACTATTTTCAAAATTTATTGTAACGGAAGTTCCAATAAACCTAGGAAGCAACGTGTCTTAAAATTACCAAAAATTTTGACAACTATTTTCAAAATTTATTATAACTAAAGTTCCAGTAAACCTACCAGCAACGTATCTTGAAATTAGTAAACCTAGAAAGCAACGTATCTTGAAATTACCAAAAATTTTGATGACTATTTTCAAAATTTATTATAATGAAATTTCCAGTAAACCTACGAAGCAACGTATCTTGAAATTTCAAAATCAATCTTATCAATTCAATTAAATGTATTAATTCAATTTTCTGCCATGTCATTTTATAGACCATTATTAAAGCATACTTCAACGTAGAAATATTTTATTTTATTGACTTTTTTTTATTTTAATAAAATATTAATTATTTTAATTAATAATTATAAAGGAGAGGCAAAATGATTAGTTGTGTGAAGGATGTTTTGCAAAAGCAAATAAGATGTGTAGAAGTGATTTTCGTTGTGTGGAGTGCAGATTTTCTTTGTGTGAGAATAATGATATATTGCGATTGTGAAAAACATTTTAAAATAACAATGAAATGTGGACTCTAAGTTAACTTGATCAATTAATTAAGGGTAGAAGCAAGTACTATGCTAAGCTACAATCATTATCTTTGTTAAGTACATTTCCTCATCATATTGAGAAGTAAAAAGCATATTTCCATGATAAAATCTTTATGTATAGTTAACTTTTTTGTTTTGTGTGTCAGATGTTGATATATATATATATATATATATATATAACTCTTTTTTGTATATAATTGTTTTTTGTTTTATATGTATATGATATATATATATATATATATATATATATATTTTTTCAACATCTCACACATATAAAACAAAAAAGAGTCATTCATATATATATTTGATTTTTTTTTTTGTTTTATATGTGTGTGAGATGTATATATATATATTATTACTATTTTAGATGCTACTAATCAAGTCCATATTAAGTAGAAAAGGAATAACACATCTTCCTCATACTTAAAAGTAAAAAGAAATTATAGTCTAAATTAGAAATTTGTAACTTTGAGTTACTTTATCTCTTTATTTTAAAGTGATGTAAAATTAAAGTGTAAACTACAATATTTTATTTGTGATGATTAAGGCCTTGAGACCATCCATGACGCTCAAAATGTCGTAATGACACCCTTATCACACTTGGAAGATGCTTATCCCTTATAGAGCACATGTTCTTAAAGGTTTCATCTTGGTCCAAAGCACCTTATTGACCTCCTTTGACCATGGACAATTCCTCAACACCCATACCTAGGACATAATATGTCATTGTGGTACCCATATTATACTAAGAGGCCAAAGACCCCTTCTCAAAGGCATGTGTTATGGTTTGAGGTCATGTTCATGGCTAATGAGCCCTTGAGATCCATTTTTAGTGCAAGTGCGTTATTTTCTTCCCTTACTATGATAATTGTCTTGAAACACATCTCTACTACAAAAAATGTTCCCAAGTGCTCCCATATGCCACTTGTATGTTGAAGATTCACTTTAAATGACTTGTCAGGTTGGCGAACTTGATCATGATCCATTAACACAAGAATCTTAGTTTAGGGACTATTTCCATGAATTTCTTCTCCAGGTATTGTTTGAGTTCTATCCCCAGTGAACAAAACTTCATATTGGTTCCCATATCTACTTGTATGTTGAGTATTGACTATGTGTAATAGTTTAAAACATTATCATTAACTTTTCAGTCATGAAAGTCTCATTTAAAACTTAATTTTCATATTTTTCTTCCTTTTTAATACTCAAATTCTTGAAAAGCGTCTGTCATATGAAAAAACTCTTAGAACACTCATAATACTGTGAAAGACAAATATCCCCATTAAAAACTATGTCATTGTCAAGAACACCCAAAACACTGTGAATGACAAATATTCCTTACAATAAACTATGTCATTGTTTAAAATATCCATTAAAATAAAATGTGTATGTAAAACAATATTTTAAAACTAAAATTACTTCATATCAATTTTTTCATATTAAAAATAACAAATACACCAATATACCTTTTTCAAAGCACATATAAAACATTATTTAAAATTAAATTTTTAATAATATTTATTAAAATAATATAAATTCTAATATTTTTATTTTTTTATATAATATATATTTTTTTAAATAAATTTTTTAATAATATTTATTAAAATAATGTATATTTTAATATTTTAATTTTGTATATAATATAATATTAAATAAGGTTTATATAGTAGCTAGTACGTGCTCCTTAACTTGAATATAGTTTAATTAAACTAAAAGATAAAAAACAAAGAATTCATCACAAAAAGTAAAACAACTAATAAAATGTGTTGTATTGTTAAATGTCATCACCAAAAATTAAAAAATATGATTCATTAATATTGTTTATATTCATATACATACATATATATATATATATATATATATATATATATATATAATGAAAATGGAAATAATAATAGTTAAATGAAATAAATTTAAAAACAAAAAATTAGTAACTAACAGTTATTAAAGAGCTTATAATAATAAGATCTAATCACTTTACAAATAAATAAATTTAAATAATAATAAAAAATAACAAAAATTAAATTCCTAATGTTATAGATAAAACCCATAATTTTTTTGTCAAAAATAAATTAATATGTAAATCAAAACAAAACTAAATACATCTGTAACCCACACTGCAAGTATTAAAAACTGAGTATAAATTTTTAATTATATTTGATAGGCAAAATCTAATTATTTAAACATTTGATTAACAAAATCTTTCTTTCATTCTCATCAAACTTCACTTTCCTTTTTCCTTCCACACACTAAATAAAATATGTCAATATGCCTTCCGGGACCACCTCCACTGCTCCCTCAATACCTGTTACGCGTTTATTCCGATAAAGCAAAACTCTATTCAGCTACTCCCAATTTAATAATTCCATTTTTATGATGCTGACGGCAGGTTGGAATGTTTCACCCTCCCGACCGCTATAAAGGGATATGCATTGGCAGTCTGTATCGAAACAAATTTGCCGTTGAAATTTGCTGGCAGCATAAGAAGCTAGAGTTAAGTAGTACCAGTTTTTTTGGTTCAGACAGTTTGGGAAACTTGGATTTGAATTTTATGCAACGATGGATGTATTGAGGGAAAGCCGATATATTATAAGCTCCTTTATTATCATAATAGTTTGCTGGTTGGGATGGCTATGCGGTCTTGTATTTGGACAGGTGGGTGGAGCTTTTACAAGTGCGGTTAATTTTCCAGATCTAGGACTCATATGCTTAGTCAATTTAGGGGTTTTCTTTAAATTAATTTTACGAGACAAACATTCCTATGAAACCGTTGCCAAGGAAAGAATGGTCCTCCTTAGAAATGTGAAGGAGGAGAACATAAATGGCTTGAAAGTAATGACTACGTGTGGGAAAAATCTACAGGAATGTTCCGTCGTAATGTTGTCATTCCATTATCCCCCTACTTCGGGGGCGAAAAAATTCATGGATAGTATCTCCAACGCATTTGATGTGCACTCCATCTTTCTGCGATGCCGCCCTTTACAGTGTGGAGCGTTAACTGAAGATTTCCGCAACTGTAGCTGCACAGAAAAGCGGGACGGCAGATGCGGTTGCATTGTATTCAATACAGTGGAAGACATCACAATGATGCTTGCTCGTCAGCTGCCTGGAACACTGAAAAGATTGTCTGATTCCCACTGCCTAATCCCATCTGTGTGCTGCCTGAGTAAGGGCTGCCATGGCTGCAACCAGGGGCTGTTGCATGCGGAGAATGATACATTGAAAGAGGGTGACCCCAACCTGGAATCCCCTGCTGCGGTCTCTGAAATACTTGAATCCATTCCTAAAGTGGGTGCTTGCATCTGTATTCCAGTGCGTCCATTTAACGAAGACGAGTGGACAAATGAGCTGATCAGAGTATTCGAGCCTCAAGAAAGAGAATTCAGAGGAGTTGTATTCAGAGAAGGTGGAACCAACGCGTCATCTGCCCTCGAAAACTACAAGAACGGGAATGGAAAATGCGATGCAGACGAAACATACAGCCTTGCTTCCTTAGCAATAGTGCCATATCTGGCAGAACCATTAATCAACTTTGTGCTAACTTTCTGGTTCAAAGTGGACGGTTTCTCCAGTACCGTCTTGGCGAAACGGTCAGTTTCAACATATCTTTCTTCACGTTTTCTTTCAGGTCGTCAAATTTACCCCCAGATTTTCCCCCATAAGTATCTAACCAGAGCCCGCGTGAAGTCTAATGCCAATAATACCAATGTATGCCAAGTGTTTTTCTTTAGACCTGCTTTTCAGATTAGTATAATGCACACTTTATGGTTTCTTTCGGCCTGCATTTGCTGTATTGGTTGGACGGCGCTGGTTGCGAAGGAAGGAAGAGTTGACCAATGGTATCAGGTTCCTTCTATGGCACCTTCTGAAGGTAGAATTATTGTGATAATGGTAGCCATTTCTATTGCTTTGGTACTGGATGTCTTTGATTTGAAATTATATTTGCAAATCAGAAGGCGGGGCTGTTTTAGGCGAGTCTGTTCCTGGAAAATTTTTATTTTTCATAAAAGTTGTAGGCTAATCATTGATCGGGCAAATATTATTTTGTTTTGTGCAACCATTGGTTTACAGTTACTTTACATGGTAGGGTGCATCGCAATAGGAAGAGTTGTGGGTATAAAGGCCTTCGGGAGATGGATATATAGTGCTTTGCAATGTCTCGTTTTGATGAAATGGGTTACCTCCTTTCTAATCATCGATAACTGTGAATATGCAATAAGAGAAGATTCGCTAGGTGGTGGAAAACCGATGTGGTGGTATGGTACCTGTGGACACTACATTAGAGCTTCTGTATTCTTGCTGAATGCGACCCTGGCTGGAGTCCGAGCTGAGTGGAAATTCTCATAATCGGATTCAGATTCTATGTATCTACGATGTACTGCACACTTTGCGGATAATATGTATTTCCAATTTTCCTACCATACACTCGAATCTGGATTGTATATTCAATAAAGGGCTAATGTATTTCCCATGTACTTGCGGAACAGGTGAATGGTCGATGAATGATTTAGCTCTGGCTGATTATATTTATGGCTAAATTTTGTTATCTTTATTTTAATTATAATCAATATTTTTATATTTAATAATAACAATATTTGTTTTTTATTAAATAAAAGTTATATACTAGCAATTGTCCCAAAAGGTACAAAGAGAGGCGGATAGGATTATTAAATTGGAATTGTTGAATTTTTCTAGAAGAGTTAATTGGTTTGTGAAAATTATGGGGAGTGTTATTGACAAAACAAGTAGTAGAATTAGCATTGAGAAAAATATAATATTCATAGACTGAAGTTTACTTTTGAATAAAATATAATTAATTACATTAATATTAGGGTCTCTAGGGTCATCCTAGATAAGAGTGCATTCATCTTAGAAGCTCCAGGGTTTAGGGGAACCTATTTATCTAACCCAAGAATATCAGTCCTAAATACTGGGGAGATTAGAGCTAAGAAGAAGTCTAGTGATTCCATTAACAAGATTTGTGAAGCCTTTGGCCTAGCAATATTGTGGGGGAGTAAATAAATATAAAATAAAACTTTGTTTCTATGATTGGAAAAGTATGTAAACCATTTAGATAACATGTAAAGTAATTGCAAATGTGAAATGAAGAAAAAAAAACAACTTTACATGGTAATACAAACCTATTGAAACTAAAAAGAACAATAAAAATATCATAGAATAAAATAGAAATATCATAGATTAAGGAAAAAAAATGAGCTATAAAATATAAGCTACAAAATATTATTTTCCATGGGGAGGAAATATAAAATCAATGCTTCTTCATTATCAAATAAATATTTCAAAATACCTTCCTATTTAGACTAAGATCATGAACATACCATGAACATACCTTGTAATTATACATAGCATTAAAATAAACAAAGAAAATGCATAATTGGACTTTATCAAATATTAACCATAAATGACCATAAAAGATTCGATTTGAATTCAGTATATAGTTTTCTCATATACCCGAAGTATATATATATATATATATATATATATAAAAGCATAAAGAGTTTATATAATCCGACCATGCAAGACTAACCACATATAGAGAAATGCAAATACAACAAACCCAAATAAAGCTATAACAAAACAATATTTATAAATAAATAAACATAGTTCCAAGTGGTGAGATGAATAATTATAGTGAACCGACTGATGCTAGCAATATACAATTATGGTTCTTAAGGTATTACGGGAAAAATTGCATAAAGCTGGCCAGTGCAAAGACCTCTTGAATGCATATAAACCCTGAGCTTGGAATCCTAGAGTGGTCTCGGCCATCAAGTTTGAGAACCTGTACAATTTTATAGAAAATAAAACGTTTGTAAGAACCTGCAAATGGCATAGCTGAGATGAAAAGATTGTGTATAATTTGTCTAGAACAAGGGGGTCTCCTAGGATACCCGTGTTCATAACACACCTGCAAACAAAAAGATACGCGGACATCAGTTAGGGTATACGAGAAGGCCTTCGAAAAAATTATTATGAGCACTATAATGAGTTTAGACAGAGAAAGTAAGAGTTATACATGTTCATATAGCACGAAGACAAAGACACAGAACCCTGTTCCAAATGAAATATATATATATATATATAAGCGGTGAGTGTTGCCGACAAAGAAATCCCTTTGTGGGAAGAGAAAACTAGAACTCAAACAAAATTTGCCCGGCGGGAGTCAAACAAAACCACATACGCCTTGGAATCTTGAAGTTAGAGGCATTATTTATAGAAAACCAGTCTAGGGCTTCCCCTTTGAAACCCTAACCAAATATATAATTAGAGGCAAAAGTAACGATGGAAAAGGAATTATCACTGGAAAGAAGAATAATAAAATAGCCGAAAACCACAGTTGACAAAAGAATATTCAAGTAATTTAGACCAGAGAGTAATTACCTTGACATGTGCACTAGCAAGTTCCCTGTGGGTGAATTCGAACGAAAAACTAAGTTGAACGATACAGAATTAAGCACTAAGCAGGAAGGTCCACCGATGTTTCCCCATCAATAAAAAAATTGCAATACCATTTTCTCCGCAGTCTCCTGGCTGTTCAATGGGACGATCTTCTTCTGACCATAAGTAGGAATCCGGTATCTCATCATGCATTGAATTAGTTGCTGAAACGCTCTTGCAAGTATGAGACAGAAGGTTCATCTTAACAGCGTGTACTTGTTTATCAAATAAAAGAACACAACGCCTGAATGCGAAGTGAAGGTAATAGGCAAACGAACGCTAGCGAGTTTGCCTGCGGTTTTCCATGAAATGACTGCATACGATGAATCTTTTTGCAGATTTATCGCTGCCATTTGGGAAGAATTAATAAAAAATCACTGGATTTCGATCTGGTAATCGGCCTAAAAATCTGGTAATTTTATGAAAAAGCAGTAAAAATATCTTCCAATGCCACGGAGTGCACAACAGAACTCGGAGGTGAAAAGAAGCAACTCAATCGATATTTGGAAAAAGCAGTCACACTTCAAATCAACGGTTGAAAGTGTCTCACCTGATCGAACGGAGCAGGGTAAAAGTGTTGACGATTGTTGATGCATAGGAAGGCCTGTAAATATAATTTTAATTAAAATTATGTTTTGAATTTATTTATTTATAACAAAATATTATAATATTAATTAGGATTTTAATAAATAATTTGATTTTTTAATTAATAACCTGAAATTATGTAAAATTAAATAATTATAATTATATTTATTGTTAAAAAGATAGATGGTAAAAATTTAGGTAAATAAAATAATATACAAATAAATATTATTAAAATTATTAATCATTATGCAATCATGAAAAATGTATAACTAAATATATATATATATATATATATATATATATATATATATATTAGTAAAATTATATTTATAATTTATAAAATTACCTGTGATTTAAGAAATATTAATTTTATAAACATTTAAGTTATCAATATTTAATATAATCCACACTAACTCTTTACCTTATTAAAAAGACCACATTAACCTTTACACCTTTACCTGAATAAATAATTTTAGTATCAAATAAATATTACTCCTAATTTCAAAATTATAATATTAACAAAGCTCCACATCATTTAAAAGTTTGTTCTTAATTTTTTTTCAATTTAAATAAATATGTGAAACATTTAAATATTTTGTAAATAATTTTTTTTTTCAATTTAAATAAATATTCGAAACATTTAAATATTTTGTAGATAGCTTTCAACTTCAGGAATATTAAAATGATAGGGTCAGGTTATGATCAAGATATGGGCATTTTCTCTTATTGTTTTATTCATTTTGTTATCGACTATTATATTTTAAACAAATATTTGTAATTATTTTTTAATTAGAAAAAATATATATATATATATATATATATATATATATATATATATTATTAAAGAGATTTAAGGTGACAAAACTTTTATTTGAAATGCCTTTTTTGTTTTTATGTTGAATTATATATAATTATATATATATAATAGAGATTTAAGGAGACAAAATTTCAGTTTGAAATGATTTTCTTGTTTTCCTCTTTAATCCATGGTGGTGGTGGTGGTGCATTAAGACCAATGCAATCTACTTGATCTTAACAAGAGGAAGAATCTAATTGTAATTCTTTAGAATCTTATTTTTATGCTAAAAAATAAGGGAAAGAACCACCCCAAGATCATTATAGTCACCCTGACTTAACAAGTCAAGAAGATTGGAAGTGTGACAGATGTTAGGGAAATGAGAGCAGATGTGAGTAAGGGCTAGACAATCTAAAAGAAAGCATGTTTCATCATCCACCCTCTTTGTATCACAAAGATGACAAATTCTATCGTCCCAGGGGATCTTGGGAGTAGACCACCGCCTAGTTTCACTCCAAAGCTCAAGAGAATTAGTTCTAATCTTAGCGATGTTCATCTTTTTCTTCAAGTTGGTCAAAATAGAAAGATAATTCTGGTTCTCAAGGTTGGGGTTGATCACCTCCTTATAGTATCTTAGTTTAATTTTACCCTCCAACTCCTTATCATCCCATAGCTTATCCTTAGACTTGGAGGTGATAGTATCTTTGACACTATCCTTTCTTCCCAGGATGATCTCCTCATTTACCCCCCCATGGTTGAGCCAAGACTAGGCATCCTTATGTCACCCACGCTTGAGGCGAAGGTGTGGGTTTTGACTAAAGTTACAAGCAATTTTAGGAATCCTCTTGGATTCCATGTTGTAAACATTCTTCTTATACATTAGATACTTTAACATAGCTCTGCTTTCAATAGGGGAGAGGCTAACTTTGACCAAGAGGATAGGATTGGGGGTATTTCCCTTAATCTTGAGATTGTAGGTTATGAATTTCTTTTGAATCATCTTAATGTTTCTCCACAACCCTCTAGATATACTGCAATGTCAGACTTCACAACTGTATAGGACAACAGGGGTGACGAGGGTCTCAAAGAAGAACCTTTTTTTACTCCTAATACAAAGATTGACAACCTTACAATTATTTTTAGGCTCATAACGTTTCCAACCTCCACTAATAATTTTCACAATGTTGTAATCCTAGTTGAGCTGATAAGGAATGTCAATACCCAAATATTTATAAGAAGAGACCTCCAAGAAATTGTTATCATATACGAAATTTCCATGGGTGATCTTTTTGGATTTAATTATCATGATTTTAGTCTTGTTGGTATTAACCACCATACCCATCTTGGAGCAATAGTCATGAAGAGTCTTAAGTTGCTTGTCTAGGTCCTCATGGCTTCTAGCAAGAAGAACGATATCATCGACGTAGAGGAGAAGAGTAATGATAATACTAGCAAACTTGGTCTCCTTGCACCCCAAAATTTCCAAACACTCCTATAGCTTATCGATGTAAATACCAAAAAGGGTAGGGGAAAAGGGACACCCTTGATTAACCCCGATATTTCATTTATAATCTTTAGACCACCCTTCGTTGGTCTTAAGCTTGGAAACAATCGTCTCGTAGAGGCGAATCACAACAACCTTCAACTAAGATGGAATCATTATCTCATCAAGTATTTTCCAAAGCTTATCCTGAGGAACAGTGTCAAATTCGTTTCTAAAGTCCACAAAGCAACAAAAGGGATCAACTTTATGATTGCGAGATTCCTCAACAATGATCTTGAGAGTGGCAATGGTATCTCCTAAAACTAGCTTATCCTTTAGCTCTTTTACCGTGGATTTCAAGCCAGTGACTAATCTTCTTATCCAAAATGAGACCCTTGTCTAAGATGTGGCTAATCATAATGGTCATATAGTTAGAGAGAACAATTTTGTCCCCATTTTTAAAGATACGCACAATAAGGCTTTGCATTCAAGGCTTAGGGAAGGCATGCTTTACAATCAAATTGAGAAACTTGTGGAGACGAGGAATGGTGATAGATCTTCTTATATTTAATATTTCAGCTTGGTGTCCTTCTATATCTTTAGCTTTCCCACTAGCGAGCTTATTAAATATCTTAGACTGAACATCCTCAAGAGAAAATACATCTTCCTTAATACGAGTGCTAACAATTTTGTCTATAGTGTCACAAAGGGGCTCTATGAAAATGTGAAAATATTTAAATTACAATGCGTGATTCATCTTCTACTCCAATACAATAACCTTCAGAAAATCTTACCTTATTTAGAACCACAATATACTATTAATTTTCTGAAATGTCTACCTCTTTAATAGTTCTCTTCTTTCTACAAGGGTCTACAAACTCTCTATAGAACCCATTATTAATATATCTTTTCTTATATTTATTCCCCATAAAAAATTCAACAACATCAAGAATCAACTTACCATGAATGCATCATCACTATCAAGATCATCTTGCCTTCATAATAATTTGTTTATGATAAAAGTAATTATTATTGAATAATCCATCATAGTGCCTTGATGACACCTATCCATTGGCCACAATGGTGTTGGCATGGATCGTAAACCACTCTTCCTTCTCAATTTTTATGTCCATGGTGGAGACAATTGGTCATTTCTCAATAGTAAAATAAATGACTCTTTGATTCTATGAACCCTCCACGTGAAGCCTTCCAATATAAGAGTGCAATTATTTTGGGAAGACTGGAGTATCCCACCTTCAACACTATACTGGAATCATAATCATTAATCCCTTGATTCAGTGCTATGTTTATACCATCCAATGATTGATTTCAATGAATTTTCCTAGCTTCTTGTTTTTGTTATCGCTAGTAGAAAAACATAAATTAGTGACTAAAAAAACTATTAGAAATCACATATAAATGGCTATGTTTGGTCACATGGACATTAGTGACTAATTTACAATACCTTCTCTTTGTAACCAATTTAGTCGCATTTAAATTAGTTGTTAATTGGATGTCTTAATTTTATTGTCTACTAGTATATGTAGTCGTGAATTCGGTCATTGAATTAGTCATTGATTTATTCATAATTTCCACATTTAATGACCAAAAACACTACTATGTGATCACCTGAGGAAACCAATTAATGACCAAAGAAATATGACCCAAATTTTGGTCGCGAGATAAGATACTATAAATTAGCCACTAATAGCCATTTAAATGAAAATTTTAGTCTTCAGTTGAAATAAAATAATGACCAAAATGGTGGTCACGAGAAAATATACTATAAATTAGCCACTAATAATCATTTATATGCAAATTTTAGTCGTCATTCATGGTCACAAATTTGTCATTTCCAATAATCATTTTCTTTTTTTTATAGTGTCATATTCATTCTATAAATGAATAATTTAGCGGTGTATATTCATTTCATTTATTTTCATTAATAATAATTATAAACGATTAATTTATTCATTGTATATTCATTTTATTTGTGTTCAATATTAATCAACATACATTAATTAATATGATTTTGTGACTATATCAAAAAAATATCATACAATATTCATTCCCTTCTAATGATTCACATACGACATCAAAATTCATTTCATTAACGCATGGGTAGGATATCTAGACTTCAATATTCTCAAAGAAAAAATCCTCAATTTCACAACCACAAAACAAAACATGGATTTGAAATGCAAATGCAAATTATGAAAATCACACCTAAAATTCTATTTACAGAAAAATATTTTCAAATGGGCTAGATTTACAATATGGGAATTCCTTGCCCTTGGCCACTCTCTCACAACTCTCATCCACTCTAAAATGTCTCATAGGATTACATAGTTTTATACAAATAGATCTTAACTAAAATTGGTTTCAGATCCTAAACTAACTCTTAAAATCTTTTGGATCCTAAAATCCTCCTAAGATATATAACAATGAGATAATCTTGGTTTAGATCCACTAAATATGGATCTAATCATCAAATATAACCCTAAAAAATCCTACTCCTTAAGAATTCTCCTCAAATATTGTATTACATGTCGATGAGGAAATTATCTCCTCATTTCTCAACTAAGTGTATATAATCAATTCTCTATTTCATAAACAAAACTAATTCCTATCTTTTATTTACATTAATTTTACTCAAATTAGATCAAGAGAACCCACTCCCTTTAGTAAAGATAGAAATACCTCCTAGGTATTGTTGTTGCCTAGAATGCTCCTGTGTCAGATTCCCTAAGTAAAAAAATTCATGGAATGTTGTTCATGTGTGTACTGCTATTGGTTGTACCCTTCACCTTTTTTGTCTGATATTTTTCAATTGTAGGTGCATCTACTATAATTTCTTCTCCCCCTAGATCCCAAACTTTATTTTGTTGTTATCCATTTTCCTTATTTCCACAATCATATTTGAAAACCTATGTTTTTATGTTGAACTTCCTCATTTGTTGTTGATGTGCTATTGTTGTCCTTGATCTTCCTGGTTTCCATAATTTATTTTACAATGTTCCATTTTTCTTGTTGATGCATTCTCTTGAAATCAACTAATTTTCTTTGTTGAATGTTTTCTTCACTTCGGTATGCCTCTTAGGAAATTTCCTCATCATAATACATAACTACTCAATATTTATGTCTAATATACCCTTTTGTTGATCCATGATGTTGACACTGCGTCATTGTAACCTTGGTTCAAAACTTGAAAATTTCATGGTCTTTACTTCCCTTTGATTATTCATCTTCCATTCTTCATCACCAAGCATCTTTCAAAAATCGTTTAAGGGACTTTTTTTCCTTATCCATGGTTGCTTTCTAAAATATAGACTTTCATCCTTTAAATTCTCACCTTTACATGCACCTGCAAAATATTAAATTCCCAAAAATTGCAATTAATCATGAAAATGGCTACTTCCTTCTCTTCATTGTTGTTCAAAAACATGTAGTTTGTTGTTCACCCATGTGCATTAGCTTTTTTTTCAACCTTTGTTCCATCTTCTATAGTTTGCCAATGATATTTGTTGCTTTCTTCCTGTTGGGTTGAATGAAATAAAATTTCTTCTTAGGTTCTCTCATCAATATTTCTAGAAATTTAACTTCATCATCAAATTCCACTAACAATGCCTGTAGACATTAATGTGTAGATATGAAACTACTCATGTAATTTACTAAAAACACAAGACTCAAATCTACTCTACTGCTCTGTGGAATTCAATTCATGATCAATAGCTAAAATCATAAACATGCATCAAGAATTAACGCACATACACAAAGATTTATCTAAGGGAAAGCAACTACTCAAATCCCCTTCCTATCTGTATTGCATTAATCAAAGAATATGGATGAATACACATGCTTGCTCAAGCCTGTGCACAACCTATAAGTGTATAGTCTATCCCTCTGCCTGACTTACTGACTCTAGCCAACACTTACCCAATTTTCAGGCCCTCTAAGCTCCTATTTACTTGTGATGTTCCTTGAGGAATTATGCCCCTATTAATTAGGAGATTACTCAATCGGATTGCGCAGTTCCTTTAGGTTGATCCTCTTACTACATGCACCACCTGTACACCTCAGAATAGCTTACAACTGATAGTACAATTCCTTGGAACCTCCACCTCAAATGGGTAACTTGAATTCTATGCATGCAACTATTATTTTGGGTTGATTGATTAGTTAACCGGTTGATCACTAAGCATGGATGAAGTCACATTACACAATTTTGACCTTCCACTAGTTCCTCTAACAGTTAGAACTAGTTTAACTGAAAATAAATCAATTTAACTGAATCAGATTGCTAGAAATTAGCATCACTCATGCTCAATTGAACTCAAGTATTCCATCTCAAATTATCTAAGCTAACTGGGTGAGACAAGCCATGTCACTCAAGTTAACTCATCCAGGTTGTCTACTGAAACTAGTTTGATAAGGGCAAGTCAAACTGATATTTTTCTTGCTGCATTTTGAACACTCCCTCTCAGCAAGCAATGGATTATCAGATGCCCTGATCCTGCCTCTCTGGAACTAGAATTAAATCTTTGAAAAATCCTTTGTCAAAATATCTACATCTTGTTCCTTTGTTGGAGTGTAATCAAACAACATTATTCATCTCTGCACGCAATCTCGTAGATGGTGATACTGGATATCTATATGCTTGGATTGATCGTGAAATACTGGATTTTCAGAGACCTTGATGCAACTCTGGTTTTCACAGTATATCACAGTAGGATCCATCATCTGACTAAATAGTCCCACAAGAATCTTTCTCATCCAGATCGCCTCACATGTTGCTTGATTTGCAGCTATCTATTATGCGTTTGCTGAGTTGAGCGCCACTGATATTTTCTTCATGTTGTATTAGGAACCCAACACTAAAAATTCCTCCTGAAGTACTCTTCCAATTTAATGGAATCCCCGCCAAATCTGCATCTGTGAAGCCACACAACTTTCAGTGTACCACAATATTCATATTCAGTGCGCTTATTCGCGGACATAATTCACTCATAAATAAAACATAATTCACAAAAAAACATAAAGAAAATAGTGAAGGAACTATATAGAGATGGAGTGAAGGCACTATATACTATATAGAGACGCTGTTGGGAATTCCTTGAAATGTAAGCCCAGCATCTGTCTCGCCGGCATCGGAAGTCCCTGGGTATAACCTCGTGTAGGGAACATCTGCAGGGCCTCACCGGTTTACCAACTTTAGATCTTTGTTCCTACTATTGATATTCTTCTCTATCTCAAGTAGCTTGGAGTTAAAGGATTGGAATGCCTCTTCTACGGGAGAGTTATCTGTCCAGTAAGAGGCGGAGCCCTGTCCCAGGTATACCTCACTGGTTGAATGCTTCGATAGAAGCTCGAGGAAAACCATGGTAGTGGCACAAGCCTTTTTGATTGGACACGTTTTTTAGGAAATAGGCTTCTGGGTCATGAAGGAATTTGGAGAATTGTGGGGATCCTTTCTCTGGAATAAGTTGTTGTGTGGTACTTGGGTAATTGGGCATGAATCTCGCATAGCCATACTGCGTGAAATTGACCGCTGCATGGTGGGAAAAAGCGATCCAAATGAGTGTGGTAATGCCTTCTTTAACGTCCTCCACACTCTTCATCTCATACCATCCTCCCTCCTCATGCTTCTTATCTCCATGACCCACTTCCACGATCTCTTTCCACCATGCTTCAACTTCTTTGTCACTCTCTACACTTTGGTCATCCTTGTAATACAACGATGTGTAGTCAGATACCCAACATTTCAAGGCCGCCCATATTTCAAGGTTGTCCACTACATATGGATAATCCTCTATCACAAGCTTCACTCCATTTACTTCATCAGTTGGATCGTGCACAGCCATACCCCTGGACAATGCTTATTATATTAGTGCATTATTACAACATGATGGTTATGGTTATAATATTACCTTTTAAGAAGATCAGTTGGGAGTCCTTGCTTGTTGAATCTCCAATCCATGTATTCTTTGGCTGAAATTTCCATAGAATACTTACCACTCATAAAGCATTGCTCAATTATGCCTCCTGCATTTATCAACGATTGCCGAGCAGATCGATTGATCTCCATAGTATTGCGAAAGTGAGGGATGAGCAACTTGTGAAGTGGGTGCAGTTTGCTCAAATGTTTATGGGTAGAAATAATAAATGGCTCTACCACAACATGGGTCCTGAGCTTGCATTTGAAAGAAAAAATAATAACTTTATAAATAATTTCGAAGTACACAAAGCACAACAAATGTGAATATGATAAAAGGTCATTAGTAATCTTCTAACAAGTTCAAACTAAAAAAGCACAAATGATATTGTTATATATTATAATATTTTTAACATAAGAAAATAATTGATTTGTTATATATTATAATATTTTTAATCTAAACGAAGTAACTTTTATTGAAAAGGCTTTTGTTTTCTGTGATCCATATTATATTAAGAAGAGTATTTTCTGTAAAAAATTATATATTAAGAAGAATATTTTTGGTAAAAAATTATATAAGATAAAATTTTGCCATGACACTATAGCGAATTAGCCAATGTGGTTAATCATCAAGACCAGATATCAGATCATAGACTTTAAATGATAAAGATGTAGATCAAATCACAGCCTTACTAGAAAATATTTAGAAAATTTAATTTTTGTTTTCGGGGAGGGGAGAGGTAGAGAGTTATGACTTTCTCAAAACTAGGTTCGTGCACTGTGGAGCTGATTTCGCGGAGCTACCTTCACGCATTGCGAGGCTATTTCCCAGACTTGGATTTCGCGCACAGCTATTTCAGAGACTTAATGAATACTCACAGCAAAAATAACAAGATATGTTTGGAGAAACACACTAAAACTTAGTATTCATTTCTTAAACATGAAAATACATTTACATGAGATTGCCGCTCATTCACCAAGTAAAATAAAAGTTACAACGATTTAAACTTATGCGGAATAACACACAATAAAACAAAGTAACTGTTGTTTTCACGCGCACACCAAAAATTGCTCCACCATTCTCTCCACAGAGACTTGCGCCCTTTTTCTTACCTCTTACTCTCTAACCTCTCTACTCTACCATCAAAATGAATTTTACATTTATATTTAACTCAACATACAATTTTACATTTAATTCATGACAGATAAAAATAATTAATGTGATGTTGTTGTTGAGTGTGTTCAGAATCATGTAGGTGTTTTTGGAGTGTGGGCAAAGGTTGCTAAATGAATGCTTGCCCATATCTGTTTACCAAAGTACATAACTTATTTAAATTCCTTTACTGAGTTTCTAAATGGTTCGCATCTGGCTTCAGTCCTTCTATCTTCAAGGAGAGACACAACCTGCAAAAATACGTCTGACAGGTATGGTTGCTGTCAGGCTGTTTCTTGCGATGGTTAGGATTATTATTTCCAACACTACCCCATAATCACAACTACCGCCATTGACAATTCCCAAACAGTTTCTGAGATAAACAAAACTTTCACCTACCAATGGCTTTGTGAAAATATCAGCAAATTGTTCCTGTGACTTGTAGTTTTGCAACACAATTTCATCATTGTTAATGAACTCTCTAATAAAATGATATTTAGCATCAATATGCTTGGTCCTTTTGTGGAAGAAAGAATTCTTTGACAATGCATTTGCTAAGGTGTTGTCGCAGAAAATAGTTGTCGCGCCCTCTTGGTCATGGAGAAGATCCTTCAACATCCTTCTCATCAAACTGCCTAACACGTTGCTGCTATTGCTGCGACATATTCAACTTTTGTTGTCGATAGTGACACTATTGGATGCTTCTTGGAGGCCCATGAAATGGCTCTGGAACCCAAATGAAAAACATATCCTGACGTACTCTTTCTGTCATCGACACCGCCTACCCAATCACTATCAGTGTAACCAACCAGCTTGAAATGACTAATTGTTGTGTACGAAACGCCATACTATTTTGTCCCATTGACATACCTCAGAATCCTTTTCGCTACTTTCTAATGTGTCTCCTTAGGTGTCTCCATGAACCTTGACACCAAAATTACTGCATAAATGATATTTGGCCTAGTGGCAGTCAAATACATTAGGCTGCCTATCATGCTTTTGTATAATGTCGGATTGACATTGCTTATACATTCTTCTTTGCTCAACTTCAACCCTATGACAGTTGGAGTTCGTGCAGACTTATTGTTCTGCATTTTAAACCTCTCCAAAATTTCTGCAACATACTTTGCTTGAGAGATAAAAATGCCATTTTCTATTTGCTTCACTTCTATGCCCAAAAAATATCTTAGCAATCCCAAGTCACTCATTTCAAACTCATTCTTCATGACTTCTTTAAAATTAGCAATGAGGAAATCATCACTGCCCGTAAAGATCAAATCATCTACATATAAGATGACAATGAGAATCTTACCTTCGCTCTCTTTGATGTAGAGAGTAGGCTCACCATCACATTTATTGAAACCATTTTCCAACAAGTAAGCATCTATCCTATTGTAACATGCACGCGGCGCTTGCTTCAACCCATAAAGAGCTTTCTTTAACCGATATACTTTGTCTTCTTGGCCTTCAATCTCATAACTGAGTGGTTGTGCGACATACACTTCCTCTTTCAGCACCCCATTCAAGAACGTTGACTTTACATCCATCTGATACACTGTCCATTTATGCTGCACGGCAATAGCCATAACTGTGCGCATTGTCTCCATCCGCGCGACTGGTGTGAATGTCTCCGCGTAATCTCTTCCATGCTTCTGCTTGTATCCTTTGACAACTAGCCTTGCTTTTTGCCTTTCAATCTTTCCCTCAATGTTGCTTTTGGTCTTGTCGACCCACTTTACTCCAATAACATGTTTTCCTTTCGGAAGGTTCACTAACTCCCATGTGTGATTCCTTTCTATTTCTTCTATTTCTTCCTCCATTGTCGCAACCCATTTTTCTTCTTTCACCGCATCTTCAGAGTGGATTGGGTCATCTAGATGAAAAAATAATGCAAATAAGGAATCCAAACCTGTGCCACTATCAACTTCATCTTGCTCATAAATTTCTAAACTTTGGTCTTCTTCTGCTTGCTAAAGATGGGCTTGACATGTCACTTGGTGTCGTGCTTCACGGTGTACTTGGAGAAGCACTTGCTTGGCTACGTGAAACTATCCTATTATTTGTTGATGGTATTGCTTGTTGTCTGCTTTGCTATGCTTGAATAGGAGTAGAGGGAGTCACTGTTGAGGAATTACTTGCTGTCGTTAATTCCTCTCTATCCTCATGTGGTATGCATTCTTTGACATTGACTGTCTTTTCTAAACTTCCATCCCATTCTTCCTCTTCTATGAACTGCACATCTCTTCTGATATGACCTTCTTGGTTAATGGATTGTAGAGCTTGTATGCCTTAGATTCATCACTATATCCAACAAATATGCATTTCTCCCCCTTGCTGTCCAGCTCTTTTCTCAACTCATCCAAGACATGTGCATAAGCCACACATCCAAAAACTCTCATGTGAGTGACACTATGCTTTCTTCCACTCCATGCCTCTTCAGGAACAATGTTCTAGACACTTTTGGTTGGACATCGATTGAAGATATATGTTGCACAAGTGACAGCATCAACCCAATAGTCATTTCGAAAATTCTTTGCCTTCAACATATTCCTTTCCATCTCCATAATGGTCCTATTCTTCCTTTTTGCCACACCATTTTTCTATGGTGTATATCTTGTTGTAAATTGCTTGTGAATTCCATGCTCCTTGAAAATTTGAAGGAAGTCATTTGAGATGTATTCTCCACCTCTATCAGTCCTAAGGACTTTGATGTAGTGTCCACTTTGCTTTTCAACAAGAGCCTCATATTTGTGAAAGTGATCAAACACTTCAATTTCTATTTTAGGAGAAAGACCCATGTCTTCCTTTTGTAGTCATCTATCAAGGTTAGTACATAGTGACTACCACCAATTGATAGTGTCTGCATTGGTCCACATAAATTTGAGTGGACAATCTCTAAAGGTGCCTTTGCCCTCACTGACTTTCCTGTTGGAAATGTCTCTCTATGTTACTTGCCCAGAATACATCCTTCACATATGTTGTCTGGTTTTTCTATGAGTGGTAAACCCTTCACCATGCCTTTCCTATGCAGTAGATTCAAATCTCCAAAGTTGAGATGTCCAAATCTCAAGTACCATAACCAGTTTTCATCTTTTACCTCTACTTGAATGTTTACATGTGTGACAGCTGCCCCTTTTCTTCCATTCTCTTGTGGGTTCATATATAGTTGTGCTTGTGCACCTTCTTTCTGGAAATCTGATAATATTTTAAGGGGAAACATTCTATTGTATGTCATATGAACCTTTTCAATCAACTGTCAGATTGGAGGCCTATCCAAAATTGTGCACACATCATTTTTCAAGAAGACATTGTAGCCTTTCTGCATGAGCTGTCCAACGCTCATGAGATTATGTTTTAGACCTGGGACAAAGTAAACATCAGAGATGTATTTCTTCTCCCCCTTCTTTGTTAGGATATTAACTCTTCCACTTCCCATGAAAGAGACTTTGCTATCAGTCCCTAATGTCAATTCAGATTTCACACTTTCATCTAGATTGGAAAACATTTCTATGTTTCCTGACATGTGGTTGCTACACCCTGAATCTAGATACCATATATCACTCTGTTTCTCTTGTGCTACATTACAAGCTAAAAACATGCTATCATGGTTCTGATTTTCTCTTGTGAAATTTACACTTGGTTTGTTACTAATGCCATATTGCTTCTTTCTACATTCATTTGCATAATGACCATACTTCCTACAGTAATGACATTGAACTTCAGATTTATCATACCTTTGACCTTGTGCTTGATTTTTTCTTGGGCCTTGACTTGGATTTTGATTGCTGCCTCTTCCATTTGAGCTTGAAGGGCTGCTTCTTCCACCTCTGTGTGGGCTTCTTCCTCTTCCTCTAGCATATGATCTTCCTCTGCCTCGACCTTGACCAAATGATACTTGTGTCTTGAAGGCATGCTCCAATGAGGAGCTTGCTGCTCTATTCAGTCTATGTTCATTAGAAATCAGTGATGCATTAAGTCATCCACTGAGAACTATTAGAGATCCTTTGTCTCTTCTATGGCCACAACAATGGCCTCAAACCTTATTGGCAAACTTCTCAAAACTTTCTCAACTATTATTCTTTCCTCAAGTGTCTCACCATGAGACCTGATTTGAGCAACCAACCCACTTACATGTGTAAAAAACGAGTCTATATTTTTAGACTCTTTCATACAAAGTGTTTCAAAATATCTCCTCAACATTTGCAGCTTTGTTGTCTTGAATTTTTCCATGCCTTGGTATGTTATCTAGAGGGTGTCCCATGCTTGCTTGGACTTCGTTGCTACTGCAACCCTTGGGAAAATACTTTCATGAAACTCTTGGAAAATATAGAACAGGGCTTTTGAATCCTTCTTCCTGTTGTCCCTTAACACATCTTTTTCTTGTTGAGATAAGGCATTGTATGCTGCTGCATCTGCTGGTTCTTGAAAACCATTCTCCACCAAATCCCAAATGTCTTGAGAAGAAAATAAGGCCTTCATTGTAATAGCCCAATAATCGTAATTTTTTCCATTAAACTAAGGTATTTGAGGATTAGTCAACCTTGTGCTTGATGTTGCCATTTCTAAGCATAAAACAAACTCTCTTCCTGCTCGTAAATATGTTAAACACAATCCGTGCTCAAAACAATTTTCACTATTAGTAAAAGAACTTTTTTTTACACTAACAGAGTTTAACCCGCTCCGATACCATGTTAGAAAATATCTAGAAAATTTAATTTTCATTTTTGCAGAGGGGAGAGGCAAAGAGTTATGACTTTTGCGAAACTAGGTTTGCGCACCACGAAGCTGATTTCATGGAGCTACCTTGCGCACCACAAGGCTATTTCCCAGACTTGGATTTCGCACATAGCTATTTCAGAGACTTAATGAATACTCACAGCAAAAATAACAAGATATGTTTGGAGCAAAACACTAAAACTTAGTATTCATTTCTTCAACATGAAAATACATTTACATGAGACTGCTGCTCATTCACCAAGTAAAATAAAAGTTACAGTGATTTAAACTTACGCGGAATAACACACAATAAAATAGAGTAACTGTTGTTTTCACGCGCCCACCAAAAATTGCTCCACCATTTTCTCCACAGAGACTTGCGCTCTTTTTCTTACCTCTTACTCTCTAACCTCTCTACTCTACCATCAAAATGAATTTTACATTCATATTTAACTCAACATACAATTTTACATTTAATTCATGACAGAGCAAAATAATTAATGTGATGTTGTTGTTGAGTGTGTTCAGAATCGCGCAGGTGTTTCTAGAGTGTGGGCAAAGGTTGTTGAATGAATGCTTGCCCATATCTATTTTCCAAAGTACATAACTTCTTTAAATGACTTTGCTGAGTTTCTGAATGGTTCACGTCTGGCTTCAGTCCTTCTATCTTCAAGGAGAGACGCAACTTGCAAAAATACATCTGACAGGTATGGCTACGATCAGGCTATTTATTGCGGTGGTTGGGATTATTATTTACAACACTCACCCTTACTCACAACTACTGCCATTGACAATTCCCAAATAGTTTATGCGATAAACAAAACTTTCACTCGCTAATGGCTTTGTGAAAATATCAACAAATTGATCCAGTGACCTGCAGTGCTGCAACACAATTTCATCATTGTTAATGAACTCTCTAATAAAATGATATTTAGTATCAATATGCTTGGTCCTTTTGTGTAAGACAGAATTCTTTGACAATGCATTTGTTGAGGTGTTGTCGTAGAAAATAGTTGTCGCGCCCTCTTGGTGATGACGAAGATCCTTCAACATCCTTCTCATCCAAACTGCCTGACATGTTGCTGCTATTGCTATGACATATTCACCTTCTGCTGTTGACAGTGACATTATTGGCTACTTCTTGGAGGCCCATGAAATGGCTCTGGAACCCAAATGAAAAACATATCCTGACGTGCTCTTTCTGTCATTGACACTACCTGCCCAATCACTGTCAGTGTAACCAACCAGCCTGAAATCACTAGTTGTTGTGTACAAAATGCCATACTGTTCTGTCCCATTGACATACCTCAAAATCCTTTTCACTGCTTTCTAATGTGTCTCCTCAGGTGTCTCCATGAACCTTGACACTAAACTTACTGCATAAATTATATTTGGCCTAGTGGCAGTCAAATACATTAGGCTACCTATCATGCTTTTGTATAAGGTCGGATTGACATTGCTGCTACAATCTTCTTTGCTCAACTTCAACCCTATGACAATTGGAGTTGGTGGGGACTTACTGTTCTACATTTTAAATCTCTCCTAAATTTCTGCAACATACTTTTCTTGAGAGATAAAAATGCCATTTTCTGTTTGCTTCACTTCTATGCCCAAAAAATATCTTGGCAATCCCAAGTCAGTCATTTCAAACTCACTCTTCATGACTTGTTTAAAATCAGTGATTTGGAAATCATCACTGCCTGTAAAGATCAAATCATCTACATATAAGATGACAATGAGAATCTTACCTTCGCTCTCTTTGATGTAGAGAGTAGGCTCACCGTCACAATTGTCAAAACCATTTTCCAACAAGTAAGCATCTATCTTACTATACCATGCGTGCGACGCTTGCTTCAACCCATAAAGAGCTTTATTTAAATGATATACTTTGTCTTCTTGGCCTTCAATCTCATAACTGGGTGGTTGCGCGACATACACTTCCTCTTTCAACACTCCATTCAAGAACATTGATTTTACATCCATCTGATACACTGTCCATTTATGTTGTGCGGAAATCGCCACAACTGCGTGCACTGTTTCCATCCACACGACTGGTGCAAATGTCTCCACGTAATCTCTTCCATGCTGCTGCTTGTATCCTTTGACAACTAGCCTTGCTTTGTGCCTTTCAATCTTTCCCTCAATGTTGCTTTTGGTCTTGTAGACCCTCTTTACTCCAATAACATTTTTTCCTTTCGGAAGGCTCACTAACTCCCATGTGTCATTCCTTTCTATTGCTTCTATTTCTTCCTCCATTGCCCAACCCATTTTTCTTCTTTCACTGCATCTTCAAAGTGGATTGGGTCATCTACATGACAAAATAATGCAAATAAGGAATTCGAACTTGTGCCACTATCAACTTCATCTTGCTCATAAATTTCATTTAAATTTCTGAACTTTGGTCTTCTTGTGCTTGTTGAAAATGGGCTTGACATGTCACTTGGTGTCACGCTTCGCGGTGTACTTGGAGAAGCACTTTCTTGGTTGTGTGAAACTGTTTGATTATTTATTGATGGTGTTGCTTTCTATCTGCTTTGCTGCGCTTGAATAGGAGTAGAGGGAGTCACTATTGAGGAATTACTTGCTGCCGTTAATTCTTCTTTATCCTCATGTGGTATGCATGCTTTGGCATTAACCGTCTTTTCTAAACTTCCATCCCATGCTTCCTCTTCTATGAATTGCACATCTCTATTGATTATGACCTTCTTGGCTAATTGATTGTAGAGCTTGTATGCCTTGGATTCATCACTGTATCCAAAAAATATGCATTTCTCCCCCTTGCTGTCTAACTTTTTCTCAACTCATTTGGGACATGTGCATAAACCACACATCCAAAAACTCTCATGTGAGTGACACTATGCTTTCTTCCACTCCATGCCTCTTCAGGAACAATTTTCTGAATGCTTTTGGTTGGACATCTATTCAAGATATATGATGCACAAGTGACAACTTCAACCCAATAGTCATTTGGCAAATGATTTGCCTTCAACCTACTCCTTGCCATCTCCATAATGGTCCTATTCTTCCTTTCTGCCACACCATTTTTTTGCGGTGTATATCTTGTTGTAAATTGCTTGTGAACTCCATGCTCCCTGCAAAATAGAAGGAAGTCATTTGAGATGTATTCTCCACCTCTGTCAGTCCTAAGGACTTTGATGTAGTGTCCAATTTTCTTTTCAACAAGAGCCTTGTATTGGCGAAAGTGCTCAAACACTTCACTTTTCTGTTTTAGGAGAAAGACCCATTTGTTCCTTGTGTAGTCATCTATGAAGGTTATTACATAGTGACTTCCACCAACTGATGGTGTCTGCATTGGTCCACATAAATCTGAGTGGAAAATCTGTAAAGGTGCCTTTGCCCTCACTGACTTTCCTGCTGGAAATGTCTCTCTATGTTGCTTGCCCAAGATATATCCTTCACATATGCTGTCTGGTTTTTCTATGAGTGGTAAACCCTTCACCATGTTTTTCCTATGCAACAGTTCAAACCTCCAAAGTTGAGATGTCCAAATCTTAAGTTCCATAACCAGTTTTCATCTTTTACCTCTACTTGAAAGTTTACTTGTGTGATAGCTGCCCCTTTTCTTCCATTTTCTTGTGGGTTCGTGTTATGAAACCAGCTCACAAAAAGATAGAAAAGATAGTTGAATGCCTTATAATTCGGCCTCTTCGAGGGGGCAACCTCCTTTACATTACACAAATGAACAATTCTTGGATGATTCAAATGAAAAAATCTCCTTTCTATATATAGGAGTCTAAGGAGTCACAATATAACACAGCCGACCTAACAATAATAATATAAAGCCACAAAAATAACAATAGAGGGATTCTATGGGGCACAGTAATAACAATATGGGGACAATAGTGGCACAACAATATTAATAAGGGATACAACTACAATAGTAATGGGGTAATCACTAGTATTATGGGGACCTAACATGCCCCTCTCCTTCAAAAAATTGTTGTCCTCAACGCTTGAGTAGTTCTTGATGCTTTTGTATAAAATTATCATCCTCCCATGTGGAATCTTCAGCGGATAAGTTCTTCCACTTGATGAGGTACTCCGAAATTGATTGATTTCGTAGCTGTCAAGTTCTTGTTTCTGTGACTGCTTCCGGTTCCAATATAATTTTTCCTTCCTCGTCAAGTTCTGGCAATATTGTTTGAACTGGGAGCTTGTTGCCTATAACCTTCTTTAAACATGAAACATGGAAAACTGGGTGCACTCAAGAAGCTGCAGGGAGCTCCAATTTGTATGCCATCATACCAATGTTTTGCAACACCTTGTACAGACCATAATACTTTGGTGATAATTTACTATCCTTCTTAGCTTGCTTGAGGGACATTTGTTTATATGGTTATAGCCTTAGGAATACCCAATCACCTACATCAAAACTTCTTTCACTGTGATGTTGATCTGCCTGTTGTTTCATTCTATTCTTTGCCAACACGAGGTTATCCTTTAAGAGTTGGAGGACTTGTTGTTGATGTCCAATGTGATGTTCCATTGCTTGAACCTTAGAATTTTCTCTTAAATATGATGTGATGGATGGTGGCCGATATCCATAAAGTGCCATAAATGGGGTCATTTTTGTTGTTGTATGGAAGGAAGTGTTATACCACCATTCAGCCAGAGGAGACCATTTGACCAATTGTGTCTGTTTATCAGATACAAAGCAATGAAGATATACTTCCAAACATTTGTTTACTATCTGAGTTTGCCCATCAGATTGAGGATGATAAGATGAGCTATGAGCTAATTGAGTACCAAGACAAGAAAATAATTCTGTCTAAAAATATCCAGTGAAAATGGGATCTCTGTCACTTACAATAATCTTTGGATTTCCATGTACCTTTTGAATTGTTTCCATAAATGCAGTAGAAACTGTACTGGCTTTAAATGGATGTGATAATGCACAAAAGTGTGCATACTTGGTAAGTTTGTCAACTAGCACCATGATGACACTCTTTCCCTCATACTTGGGTAAACCTGTGATAAAATCCATTGAAACCTCCTCTCAACATTGACTTGGAATGGATAAAGGTTGTAATAGACCCAGGGTCTTAATTGTTTCCACTTTATTTTGTTGGCAAACCAAACATTCCGCCACAAACTTTTGAATATCCAATTTAAGGCCATCCCAAAAAAATTCCTTCTTAACCCCGTGGTAAGTTTTTAAAAATCCTGAGTGCCCTCTTAAGGGAGAAGTGTGCAATTCCATAAGAATCTTTTGTTTGTGTCGGGAATTCTTATAGAGGTATAAGCGGTCTTTGTACCATAATGAATCATTTTGCCAGCTAAATGTATCAGATGTACTAGAATCTTGTTGTAACTTTCGAATAAGTTCCCACACTTTTTCATGATTCTTCCATTCCTCCCTTGCTTCGTTTATCCAATCTAGTTAGATAATAGAAATGGCGCACAACAATGCTTCCACATCCTCATCCTTTCTTGAGAGTGCATCTGCCACCACATTTTGCTTCCCTTTTTTGTAGATGATTTCAAAGTCATAACCCAACATCTTTGTGACCCACTTTTGTTGCTCTTCAGAGGATAATCTTTGTTCTAAAAAGTATTTAAGGCTATCATGATCCATTTTTACCTTGAACTGTCTTCCCATTAGGTAGGGTCGCCATTTCTTAAGAGCATGTAGTATTGCCAACATTTCCTTCTCATAAATAGCTTTGTGTAAAAACTTTCCCTCGATTGGATGACTTTCAAAAGCAATGGGTCTTTCATCTTGCATTGAAACAACACCAATTCCATTTCCTAAAGCATCACATTCCATAATAAAGGTTTTTGCGAAGTCCGGTGTAGCTAAGACAGGTGCTTGGCACATTTCCTCTTTAAGATGTTCAAAGGCCTTTGTTGTTTCTAGAGTCCATGAAAATGCATCTTTCTTAAATAATGTTGTTAGTGGTGCTGCTATTGTTACACTAAAATTTGTCACCATGACTATTTGCAGTTAGTATGGCTCCATCAACTGTCATACTATCCTCCTTGGCAAGCCTCATACCTCTGCTCTCCATGTCAAACTCCAAGAAAGAGAGAAAGTCATTAAAAATCTATATATCTCTGGGTACGCAGTTTCTCTTAGCCTTACCTGCGTGTACGCACTCCAAGTTCACAATACCTGCGTACTTGGACGCTTTGTATGTAAAGCAATGGGTGCGTACTCCTGTAAAGGTCAAAAGGCACAAGTTTCACTCCAAAAAAGTTACTTGTGGTCATTTCTAGAGTATTCTAGAAGCTTGTTTGACGTGTATGAAGCGCCTCCAGATGGTTCATGTATCCCTACCAAAGAGGAACTTATCCCATCAAGAGGGGAGCTATCCCATCCAAAGAGGGGCTTATCCCATTGATGGTGGACCTGAATAACTTCCTCTAGAGCACTATAAATACAGGCATTGGGCCAGAGGGAGGAGAGGTTGAAAGCTGAACATTCCTAAGGGTAGATGCTGCTGCAATTAGGACTCCCTTGTAAAGCTTGAGAGGAGAGATTCCCATCCTCTCCTAGCCTTATTTGAGAGTGGGTGAGCTGATCAAAGTAAAGGAAAACTCTTGCTGGACCCTAGGAGGGACTTGCACAACACCAAGGCTCAGGTTGTAATGGTTCCTTTTGTTACCTTTTAATGCAAATCAACTTATTTTTCTCAACAGATTGTTATTCATGGTTTGTTTCATATACTCCTTGGTCTATATGATAGATATGTATTGTTTTATGAGTTTATCAGGTGCTATTTAATCTTTTGGCTTGTTAGTGAATGTAGGTTTCGAAGAGAAGGAGGAGCTCATCCGGATCGGCGAGGCTGGACTACTACAAAGCGTTGGACTAAAGGTATGTTAAAGATCCCCTGATTACTTGTATTTGCAATGCATGTTTAGAGAAAGGTAGCTTTATTTGTCTTGTTTGTCACTAGAAAGTTTTTGCTTCTAGGGAGGTCGGTTGTGTCCGCACTAATGACTCTTTCCGCATGACAAAATGGCGACTCCACTGGGGAATCCATTGATGTGAATGATTTTTCCTTTGTGTGAAACTTTGATCTGAGAAAAGTCGTTTGTTTTCTGGTTTTTGGCTGTTTGACTGTGTTTTTGGGTGGGCTAGCTTAGGGTTAAATTAGATTTTAGTTTTTCTTTGTTTTGCTAGAAGTACGCAGCCTCTGCGTTGAGCACAGTGCGTACCTATACACACTGCAGCTTTGTGCACAGAGCGTACCCGCACCTGTGCAAACAGGTCGCCTGCGTACCCTGTCAAAATTGAGAAAATTTCAATTTTCTTCTTTTTTACCTTCTAGATTTTGTTTTTAATTTGTTTTTACTGCCCAGATCCGCTGGTTACCTGCCATAAATCTTCATCTAGGCTTGTTTCATTGGCATTCCTGCTCTAAGCTTTCATCAATTGGGTGTTTTGAGTCTCTTTCTTGAGAAATTCTTGATTTGTTTTCCTTTGGTCATTACTTGGAGGTTTCTCTCAGTCCTTTCACAATTTTGCATCTTTTTGCTTTTGTTTTTGCAAAAAAAATTCCCCCTCATTCGCCGGGGGGGGGGCTAAATTGTGTATGAGTGTTAATCGCCTTTGAGTGTTTTTATGTTTTGATCTTTAGAACTCTCACCCAATTTTCTCGACTTACACTTGATTGGTTCTTAGATTACATTAGAATCATCTTGTGTTTGAGAATTCTCTTGCATAGATCACATTTGCATAATTAGAATTCTCATTTTCAGGATATGAATGAAAAATGTGCATAGATTACATTTGCATACTTTTCAAGTGAATTGTGCATAGATTACCATTGCATAGTTTACATTCTAAAAAATCAATCGTAGATTTAGATCAGCTTTCTTTGATTTGAATTTACACAAAAAATAAAAAAATAAAAATGGTTTGGAATTGATTTGCATTAGTTTTTCTTGATAAAATTAGTGCATTAGAGAATTTGTTATATTTTCTCTTAGTGATCAATTTTTTGAATTGGCGGAAGTGAATGGAAACTCTCTCCTTACTTTAATTAGGATTCATCGAATTGAAAGGATTGCATTATCATTGCATTCAGTTGAGTCGGGTCATAACACCATTGGTTTCGTATCCATTTACCCATTTGAGTAAAAACAGCCTTAATAACACAGCGCTTAATTAAAATTCATCTAGTAATTTTTACATTTCTAGGGCTCTGATACACCAACATAGCTTAGGCTAGTGTCTTGGAGTAGGAGAGTAATTAACTCTCCAAGACAGCAAAACCAAACAAGTAGCTCATCTTGTGGTAGGATAAATCCAACTGTTACATTTATGCTCTGGGAAAGCTCCTCTTAAAGGAGAAGCACGAGACCGTGTCCGAACCAGTGAGGGGATCAATCCTCCTTCATTGGGAAAGACGCCAGATACGCACGTACTACAAACGGTAAACCTCGGATTATTGTCGAGGAGCCTGGGGTCACTTGTCGGTAAACCTTGGATTATTGTCAAGGAGCCGGCAAGGGGATTGAGCTTGTTACTCTACCCTTGCGTGCTATCGGGTCGTAGACTATTCCCCCAGGTGTATTTGTTGCTGTTGGTGACCTTAGTAACCATTATCTTTAGGGTTCTACCCAAGGTGACGGTGAAGGGAAGATCCCATTGTACCTGGAGCAGACGTCGGCTAGACTCACTTGGATTTTCTGGGGGGTTCACTTCACTCGAGACGGTTAAAGTGGAGGAGCTTGGTCCAGTCTATTCATTAAGCAGGTTGCCGGGGTAACTGTTCCACCCGCCACTTCTGTACTGAATTCTGCGATGTTGGATTTCATCCCCAACTAGTATTTTCGGTCCGGAAGGTTACTGTTTGTGCATGGTTTGACTCCTAGATTTGATAGCACGTGTTAATTTGTTTGTTTTTACTTGTAGAGACCATAGGTGTGAATTGTGAATTTTAATTGTTAGGTGTGAATTGTGAATTGTTAATTTTAGTTATAAATTGTTAATAAAATTCACTGAAGTTGAATATAATGGCAAACGTTCCGGAATTTACCAACCTAGGAACCCCTCCTAACGAGAATCCTAGTACTTTTCCTTACTTTGGAAATGTTGGTCCTCCTTATATGGCTACTTTGTCATTACCTGGATTTACAATAGGATTACCGATATGGTTATTTTCAACTTCGTTGGCCCAAAGTACTCCAATTGTTCCACCTCAACCGAATGCTTCACCTCCACAGAGTTCACCATCTCAACATCACCAACCTTCTGTTGACCCTTTACCTTCTTCGCCTAATTTTTCTTCCTCCATTTCTTCCTCTTCGCCTAGTAAAAGCCTTGATGCTAGTAACCAGGTGGGTAAGAAGAAGAAGAAAGGGAAGAAGAAGAAGAAGAAGAAGCAGCAAGATAAGAAAGAGGTCAACCAACCAACCACGACTGTAAGTGTTAGTTGTGTTGAGGAAAACTCCGACATGCATCGTAAACCCAAATACCCTTGCAGGCTTTGTAAGGGTGACCACTTCCTTGTCAATTGTCCTGGTATTCCAAAGGTCTTGGAAGTATGGTCAGAAAAATCTCATCAACTTTCCATTGATCCATCAACCAGTGATAGTCAGGTTCTTGGGAAAAAGGGTAAAGTTAGGTTTCCTTGTAAGTTATGCAAAGGGAGTCATCAAACTCACATTTGCCCTCACATGGATGAAGCCTCAACATTGTTGGAAAACCTTACTGTTCCACAGCAAGAATTTCCAACTGGTTATCGTAAACTTTCTCCCAACCTACCGTCAACTCACGGAGTGGTTGATTCAATTTCACATTCGGTCGATCACACTCTTCCATTGGAGAGTGAAACTCATGTCACTCAGGTTGATGATCCATTAGTTTATCAAGTGGTCGATTCAATTTCACATTCGGTCGATCCCACTTTCCCTTTAGAGAGTGAACTTCATACCGCTGAGGTTCTTTTTCTTACATCAGATTCTTCTACGCCGGGGGGCATTTCACCTGTTTCTACAGAACCCCCTCCAAGTACTGAGGTCTTTTCCTTTGATTGGAATAGACTGACAGAACCTCGTCTTCCTTCCTCCATCCCTTTCCAAATCATTGTCAAGGCTGGTGGTAGGGACATACATCGTACACAGGTAGATGAAGGTGCTTCTGTTAGTATTTTATCCTCAACTGTTTGGAAAGCTTTGGGTTCCCCTCAGCTTGCGCCTATTACGCAAAATCTGAAAGCTTTTAACAGAACCATTAGTGAACCTTTAGGGATCCTTCCTAAGTTTTCTATTACCTTGGAAGGTAAAACTGTCTGTATCGATCTTATGGTAGTTCGAGGTCCCTTGGATTTCAATTTACTCCTTGGGCGAGACTATGTTTATGCAATGAAAGCTGTCGCATCGACACTCTTTCGCGTGATGTCTTTCCCTCACAATGGCAGTATTGTGACTGTAGACCAGCTTTCGTTCCCTAGTCTTGTTCCCACTACCAATAATATGACACCCCTAAATGTTCCTGATTCTAAAGTGGTATCTACCCTGCCACGGGTTAATTATGTGGCAACTAGTCCCATGTTTTCAGTTACCGATGTAAGTGAGCCTCTCACTGTTTGCTCATCTTCCTTTGATTTAGATCCGGTAATTGACATGGAAAACTCTATGGGATTACTTGAACACGATGTTCTTATCCCTTTTGAGTCCCTTGACATGTGTTCCTTCCAAAAGACTATTCTTCCTTCTGATGAAGACCTTTTGGAAGCCATGATGAAGGTATGTCCATTGACATGTCTTTCTTCCGGTTGGAAGCCATGATCAGTGTGCGATGATAGTTTTTTCCTGTACCAACCTCGTTAAAAAATGAAACAGGCTGCAACGAGGAAAGTTCCTTTTATTGTGTCGACCTCGTTAAAAAATGAATCAGTGAGTGTGAGGATAGTTCTTTTCCTGTGTCAACCTCGTTTAAAAATGAATCAGGTATGAGGACAGTTCCTTTTACTGAGTCAACCTCATTAAAAAATGAATCAGGTAGATTTTTAGGTTATATAGGTAGATTGTAGAAAGTAGGGTTTTGAGGATAGTTCCTGTTACTGAGTCAACCTAGTTAAAAAATGAATCAGGTATGAGGATAGTTCTTTTCTTGTGTCAACCTCCTTAAAAATGAAACAACTCCCTTTTCAAGTTAAATATTGAAAGTAAACCTTCCTTCCATCCATCTGGTTGACTGCAATGAAGCCTGGGGGGCATGTACCTCGCTTTGCATCGTTATGATGGGGGCATGCGAACTTCTGGAGCATAGTTCCTTGTCTTGTGTCAAGCTCGTTAAAACATGAAACAAGGAGTCTTGAGCATAGTTCCTTGTCTTGTGTGAAGCTCTTTCAAAAATGAAACAAGGGTAGGTTAAGTAGGTAGATTGTAGAAAGTACTCATGAGCATAGTTCCTTGTCTTGTGTCAAGCTCATTAAAAAATGAATCAAGGATTTTAGAGCATAGTTCCCTGTCTTGTGTCAAGCTCATTTAAAAAATGAAACAAGGGTTTTGAGGATAGTTCTTTTCCTGTGTCAACCTCACTAAAAAATGAAACATCTCCCACAAGTCTTTCCAAGATCTTGAAAGTCAAGCTTCATTCCATCCACCTCATTGAATGCAATGAAGCTTGGGGGGGCATGTACCTCGTTTTGCGTCATTATGCTGGGGGCATGTGAACTTATAACAAGCATAGTTTTTTGTTTCAAGCTTGCATAAACATGAAACCGAATACGAGCATAGTTATTTTCCTGTGTCAAGCTCGTTAAAAAATGAAACAAATCCTCCTCTAATTGAGTCGAGAGTTTGACTAAATCTCATAAATGTTAAGTTGTATATTTAGGTTAGTTAATTCAGTTTTTTGCATAATTTTCTTACAGTTTTAGGTCGAGTCTTTCAAATGATCTCGTAACTCAACCTTCATTTCATCCAACGAAGCTGGGGGGCATGCGCTCTAGCAGTTATGCTTAAGGGGCATCAAGCACAGTTTTCTCTCTGTTTCAAGCTTGTAAAAAAATGAAACTACTCTGAAGCATAGTTTTTCTCTGTTTCAAGCTTTTGTAAAAATGAAATCTATCTCGAGTCAATTTTAGTTATTTTCAAGACTCGTTAAACTCATGAAAATCTCTAGATTATTTTGTTATTTTTCATTCTCGTAAAACAAATGAAAATACCGAGTTCTTTCCGTCTTTTCTTGCTCGTAAATTAAATTGAAAGTCAGCCATATGAGTACATTTTTATCATTTTTTCGAACTCGTTAAAATTTACGAAAAAGTGAAACCTTGGAGTTCTCTTTTAAGCCTTTTTCTGACTCCTAAAACATGAAAAGATTGCCGAGCGTTTCTTTTACACTCGTTAAAACGGAATTAAAAGACGGTCCCCTTATAGCTCTTTTCTGACTGTAAAAACAGGAAAAGATTGCCGGGTTTTTGTCGTTTCAAACTCGATACTGGAAATAAAACGATGTGTCCTTGATCGCTTTTTACTTTTCAGGTCAGAGGCACTAATCATGAAAGTACTCCTTGGTCGCAAGACTAAGCGGTTCTCTCAAGTATTATTTTATACTTTTTCGGGCTTGGGAGACACAAATTTACGAAAAAGTTCAACTTGGAGTCTTCTTTAGTTTTTTCAGACTCTCTAAAAATGAAAAACGCCGAGTTTCTCCTATACTGGACTCGTTAAAATTTCACAGTAAAGGACCTGTTCGATTACAAACAGGAACGGACCACTCCTTCTTAGGGTTCGAATCAAAACTAAGTTGGACTCATCCGAAGGATGAGCTTATAATCAAGCATATGTTATCCTCCTCAAGCTTGTAAAAAATAAAGAGGTACTTGCCAGAAATGGTGGGGGAAAAGAGAGAAAAATGAGCCTATTTTTTATCCTTTGTCTCAGAAGAAGCCTTATCACCACTCTTGAACACGACACTTTTCATTCACCTGGGTTGGGAAATCCTTTGCCTAACAGTTGATCAAACCACATTGAAAATCTTCAACCGGTTCCGGGTATTAACTTTGGGTCAATTGTCACCAAGCCATCTGTCGTGTCGTTATGTGTTCAAGAGGTCACTGCAAATAAACCATTCATCTGCAAAATACCCGTCACCCATCTTGACCATCCCTGAGTCAGTCCTTACAGCTACATTTCTTCAACTTGATCTATGATTTTGTGTTGTGGGCTTGCCTGCAACGGGTCACTTTCTATCGACATCAGCACATTATCTAGAAAGATGACCTAGAAATCGTCAGTACCTTGAAATCTGCATGCATCAATGGCAGGTTCCTCGCCTTTGACGATGTTTTACATCATTGACTTTCGATCGAAGGATTCCGTGAAATGTTCGACATCAACTCATTCATTCACATCTCATGGATTGTACTGGGTACTTTGAGAACCATTGACATCACTGGTGGTCTCTCTCACGCTTGTTAACAATTTACATCATTGACTGGTAATCAAGTGGTTTCTACCATGTTCGACATCAACTCATTTATTCGCATGGATAGAATCGTACCTGTTCGGGAAGTAGAAATGAAGACCCTGGATCTAGTTTCCACCATCCATGCTGCGAGGAGTTTTGTATTCATTATACAGTAGACTAACTATAAACAGGTGGCTGCGTCCATATTGTGTCTACAAAAAAGTCTATGATTATGATGTACTGCAAAATCATTCCTGTATCAGAGCAGTAGATAGTATGTTAGTTAAAGTTTTCAATCTGAGTATGGGAATGCCTACCTCAGCGATGATATGATCTTATATATGTATTTTGTGTTGAATACTTGCAGTTTCCGACTGGGCTCTCCACAAGATAATCCTTGAAATGATAAAGTACTTCACCCTTCCTAGATGATATGAAACCCTTATCTACTACAGGCTTCACACTTTAGGGGGCAATCTGTTACACTAAAATTTGTCACCATGACTATTTGCAGTTAGTATGGCTCCATCAACTGTCATACTATCCTCCTTGGCAAGCCTCATACCTCTGCTCTCCATGTCAAACTCCAAGAAAGAGAGAAAGTCATTAAAAATCTATATATCTCTGGGTACGCAGTTTCTCTTAGCCTTACCTGCGTGTACGAACTCCAAGTTCACAATACCTGCGTACTTGGATGCTCTGTATGTAAAGCAATGGGTGCGTACTCCTGTAAAGGTCAAAAGGCGCAAGTTTCACTCCAAAAAAGTTACTTGTGGTCATTTCTAGAGTATTCTAGAAGCTTGTTTGACGTGTATGAAGCGCCTCCAGATGGTTCATGTATCCCTACCAAAGAGGAACTTATCCCATCAAGAGGGGAGCTATCCCATCCAAAGAGGGGCTTATCCCATTGATGGTGGACCTGAATAACTTCCTCTAGAGCACTATAAATACAGGCATTGGGCCAGAGGGAGGAGAGGTTGAAAGCTGAACATTCCTAAGGGTAGATGCTGCTGGAATTAGGACTCCCTTGTAAAGCTTGAGAGGAGAGATTCCCATCCTCTCCTAGCCTTATTTGAGAGTGGGTGAGCTGATCAAAGTAAAGGAAAACTCTTGCTGGACCCTAGGAGGGACTTGCACAACACCAAGGCTCAGGTTGTAATGGTTCCTTTTGTTACCTTTTAATGCAAATCAACTTATTTTTCTCAACAGATTGTTATTCATGGTTTGTTTCATATACTCCTTGGTCTATATGATAGATATGTATTGTTTTATGAGTTTATCAGGTGTTATTTAATCTTTTGGCTTGTTAGTGAATGCAGGTTTCGAAGAGAAGGAGGAGCTCATCCGGATCGGTGAGGCTGGACTACTACAAAGCGTTGGACTAAAGGTATGTTAAAGATCCCCTGATTACTTGTATTTGTAATGCATGTTTAGAGAAAGGTAGCTTTATTTGTCTTGTTTGTCACTAGAAAGTTTTTGCTTCTAGGGAGGTCGGTTGTGTCCGCACTAACGACTCTTTCCGCATGACAGCTATTCTCCCACAATTCTTAACAAACTTGCGATAATACCCTGTCAACCCGAGAAATCCTCACAGATGCTTTATGGATGTGGGGATTTTCCATTCCTTAATGGCTTTAATTTTGCTAGTGTCTACCTTAACTCCTTCATGAGATACAATATGACCCAGATATTCCACCTCTTGTACTCCAAAGAAACATTTGGATCTTTTTGCATATAATTGCTTCTCCTCCAATAGTTGTAGCACCCTATCAACATGTTCAACATGATCCTTCCAAGACTTGCTGTAGATTAGTATATCATCAAAAAATACTAACACAAATTTTCTAAGGAAGGGTTTGAAAATGGGATTCATCAAACCTTGAAATGTAGAAGGTGCATTGGTAAGGCTAAAAGGCATGAACAAAAATTCATAATGACCCTCATGAGTTATAAATGTTGTTTCGAAATGTCTTCAGTCTTCATTCTGAATTGATGATATCCTGAACAAAGATCCAACTTGGTGAAGTAAATTGATCCATGCAATTCATCTAGTAATTCGTCAATGACAGGAACGGGAAACTTATCTTTAATAGTGAGCTTGTTGAGCTCCATATAATCCGGAATCATGCGCCATGATCCATCCTTCTTGTGCACCAATACTACTAGAGCAGAGAAAGAACTTTTACTAGGTTGAATTATACTAGCCTCTAGCATTTCTGCAACCATACGTTCAATTTCACTCTTTTGGGCATAGGGATATCTGTACGGCCTGATGTTTGGAGGAACACTTCCTGGAATCAGATGAATAGCATGATCATGATCATGAATAGGTGGGAGACCTTTTGGAGTCTCAAATACCTTGGAATGATTGTCCAAAACTTTTTGGAGATCTGGAGAAATAGATGATTCCGATGTGGAAACATCTAGCGAACATAATTGTGTAATTACACCTCTTTGTTGCTTTTTTAGAAGCTTTGTCATACCATTAGAGCTGATTATCTTTCCTAGTTTCCCTGCAATACCCCTTAATTCAACTTCCTTTTCTTCCACAGAAAATTTCATGAAATGTTCTTAAAAATTAAAAGCTATTGTACCCAAGGGTTGTAGCCATTGGATTCCTAGTACGACATCAACACCTCCCATTGGAATGGAAAGCATTGGGCTAGTCAATACATATTCTCCCATGGATAGCTTGATATTATGGCACTTTCCAAAACAATTTATCGTTCCTCTATTTGCAATCATCACTTGACACTCTGGTGCTGGATATATAGGAAGCAATTCAATTCTTTTGCTATCTTACAATGAATAAAATTGTGGGTACTTCCTGAATCAATCAACAATATTACCTTTTTCTTCTTGATTTGTCCTTTTATCTTGATGGTTTGAGGAGTGGTAATTCCAGCCAATGGATTACAAGATATGGTCAAATTCATTTCTTCTTTATCTAGGCTTTGTTCCTGGAGTATATCCTCTTCTTTTGACCTTTCTTGCTCCTTTTCTTCTTCCCCTTCACAATCTATGTAGAATAATTTCTTCTTAGCACACTTATGGCCTTTAGTGTATTTGCTATCACAACTGTAACAAAGCCCTTTTGCTCTTTTTTCTTCCAATTGCTGTGGTGTCAACCTTATAGGTTGTGGAAGACTAGGGGCAATGACACTTCCAGCTTTATAGTTGTGATTGGTATGCTTCCTAGTTGTCATATTTTTTCTTTCCATTTTTCTTGCTAACCTGAATGACTTCTCTAATGAATCAAGTTCCCAAAGCCGAACATCATGTTGGATATTATCCTTTAAATTCCCTATGAACACATCAATCCTATGCTCCTCTGAAATATTTTTTACCCTTATGTTCAATTTTTGGAACTCCTCATTGTGCTCCATTATTGAACCCTTTTGTTTGAGACTTATCAAATGGCTAAAAAAAGTGTTGCTTTTTGTATCCTCATAATGTGTTGTCATTTCTTCGGTAAAAATTTCCCAAGTGATAATTTGTTTACAAGAGCAAAGCCATTGATACCATACAAACTGATTTGGTTCCAAATATAAAGTTGCAATACGTACCTTTTGTGTGTTTTGCACATTATTGAGATCGAAAAATTGCTCCCTCTATAATATCCATGTTGCGAGATCCTTGCCATCAAACTTCCTCATATCGATTTTTGGAATATGGTGGGTCTTCGATCCAACATTAGAGTCTATGAAATCATGCTTAACATTTATTTTGTTCTCACCATGAGTTTCCTTTACTAGCCTTTCACCATTAGTAAGCATTTCTTGTAGAAACTTTGTTAAATCTGTCTTCATATCTTCCATGCATGTCTTCAAATCTATCTTCAAATCATCCATCTTAGCTTCCACGTCATTCATCTTAGCTTCCACGTCATTCATCTTGGCTTCTACGCCTTTCTTTAAAAAATCCATCTTAGCTTCTACGCCTTTCTTTAAACCATCCATCTTAGCTTCTACATCTTTCTTTAAACCATCCATCTTAGATTATGTTCCTTTTTGTGCAAGTGACACTTGTTACACTTGCTCTCGTAATTTTGATATATCATGTTGCATTTCTTCCTCTTATTCATGAGTCATGCTAGAGCTTTCAGGTTGCTTACTAGGTGTTTGCATTTTCTTTCCTCGGGACATCAATTACCGATAATAATGCTTTACTATGCCCTTTTAATTCCTTCAAACTAATTTTTCAAACCAAGCTTATGCAAAAATTAAAAAAAAAACTACACACCTCTTTTCACTTTGTAGGAGCTTGATATTGAATTTGATGTATCTATGTAATTTTAGATCATCCAGGTCTAAAATTGCGATCTGTGGTAGCCCTCTGCATCCTCTTTCCAATGCCACCAGTCTAATCCAAATTGGATTCTCTAGCGAAGAGTTAAGCCAAATCTTCCACAGTGACCTGATTATAGACTAGTTTAGTAGAGTGAACTTGTATGACATGCCACAAGTCATTGTTTTGACCTTTGGTTCTGAAAAATATATACAAGAAACTACAGTCTGTCCTCTTTTTGTGTCTTCTTACGAAATTTCAATCCAATGCTCAGAGAGAAAGCTATGACGATTTTCCCCAAGTCACCTGTTTGAAATGTAATTCAAGTGTCTACAAAAAGACCAACTTCCTCAAATCATATCTCCACAAATAGAGCATGAAAAGCTCTGAAATTTGGATGCAAGATTCACTGCGATTTCGTGTCAAATGGGTTTTTTTTTTAGCTTCTAAAACGTCACAGAAAAAAAGTTATAGCGAAAATTCCACGATGACCTATTTGGAGCAGCGAAACCCTAGAATCCAAAACTTTGATACCAAATGTTATGAAACCAGCTCACAAAAAGATAGAAAAGATAGTTGAACGCCTTAGAATTCAGCCTCTTCAAAGAGGAAACCTCCTTTACATTACACAAATGAACAATTCTTGGATGATTCAAATGACAAAAACTCCTTTCTATATATAGGAGTTTAAGGAGTCACAATATAACCCAGCTGATGTAACAATAATAATATAAAGCCACAAAATAACAATAGAGGGATTCTATGGGGCACAGTAATAACAATATGGGGAAAATAGGGGTACAACAATATTAATAAGGGATACAACTACAATAGTAATGGGGTAATCACTAGTATTATAGGGACTTAACAGTTCATAGATAGTTGTGCTTGTGCACCTTCTTTCTACAAATCCGATAATATTTTCAGGGGAAACATTCTATTGTCTGTCATATGAACCTTTGCAATCAATTGTCTGCTTGGAGGCCTTTCCAAAATTGTGCACACATCATTTTTGAAGAAGACATTGTAGCCTTTCTGCATGAGCTATCCAACGCTCATGAGATTATGTTTCAGACCAAGGACAAAGTAAACATCAGAGATTTATTTCTTCTCCCCCTTCTTTGTTAGGATATTAACTCTTCCACTTCCCATGAAAGAGACTTTGCTATCAGTCCCTAATGTCACTTCAGATTTCAAACTTTCATCTAGATTGGAAAACATTTCTATGTTTCCTGACATGTGGTTGCTACAACCTGAATCTAGATACCATATATCACTCTGTTTCTCTTGTGCTACATTACAAGCTAAAAACATGCTATCATGGTTCTAATTTTCTCTTGTGAAATTTACACTTGGTTTGTTACTAATGTCATATTGCTTCTTTCTACATTCATTTGCATAATGACCATACTTCCTACAGTAATGACATTGAACTTGGGATTTATCATACCTCTGACCTTGTGCTTGATTTTTGCTTGGGCCTTGACTTGGATTTTGATTGCTGTCTCTTCCATTTGAGCTTGAAGGGCTGCTTCTTCCACCTCTGTGTGGGCTTCTTCCTCTTCCTCTAGCATATGATCTTCCTCTGCCTCGACCTTGACCAAATGATACTTGTGTCTTGAAGGCATGCTCCAATGAGGAGCTTGCTACTCTATTCAGTCTATGTTCATGAGAAATCAGTGATGCATTAAGTCATCCACTGAGAACTGTGAGAGATCCTTTGTCTCTTCTATGGCCACAACAATGGCCTCAAACCTTGTTGGCAAACTTCTCAAAACTTTCTCAACTATTATTCTTTCCTCAGGTGTCTCACCATGAGACCTGATTTGAGTAACCAACCCACTTACATGTGTAAAAGATGAGTCTATATTTTCATACTCTTTCATACAAAGTGTTTCGAAATCTCTCCTCAACATTTGCAGCTTTGATGTCTTGAATTTTTCCATGCCTTGGTAGGCTATCTAGAGGGTGTCCCATGCTTGCTTGGACTTCGTTGCTCCTGCAACCCTTGGGAAAATACTTTCATGAACCGCTTGGAAAGTATAGAACAGGGATTTTGAATCCTTCTTCTTGTTGTCCCTTAACACATCTTTTTCTTGTTGAGATAAGGCATTGTATGTTGCTGCATTTGCTGGTTCTTGAAAACCATTCTCCACCAAATCCCAAATGTCTTGAGAAGAAAACAGGGCCTTCATTGTAATAGGCCAATAATCATAATTTTTTCCATTAAACTAAGGTATTTGAGGATTAGTCAAGCTTGTGCTTGATGTTTCCATTTCTGAGCGTAAAAAAAACTTTCTACCTACTGGTAAATATGCTAAACACAATTCGCGCTCAAAACATTTTTCACTGTTAGTAAAAACACTTGTTTTTACACTAACAGAGTTTAACGTGCTCTGATACCATGTTAGAAAATATTTAGAAAATTTAATTTTCATTTTAGAGGAGGGGATAGGCAGAGAGTTATGACTTTCGCGAAACTAGGTTTGCACACCACGAAGCTGATTTCATGGAGCTACCTTCACGTAACGCAAGGCTATTTCCGAGACTTGGATTTCGCCATAGCTATTTCAGAGACTTAATGAATACTCACAACACAAATAACAAGATATGTTTGGAGAAACACACTAAAACTTAGTATTCATTTCTTAAACATGAAAATACATTTACATGAGATTGCCACTCATTCACCAAGTAAAATAAAAGTTACAGTGATTTAAACTTACGTGGAATTACACAGTAAAACAGAGTAACTATTGTTTTCACACACCCACCAAAAATTGCTCCACCACAGAGACTTGCACTCTTTTTCTTACCTCTTACTCTCTAACCTCTCTACTCTACCATCAAAATGAATTTTACATTCATATTTAACTCAACATACAATTTTACATTTAATTCATGACAGAGCAAAATAATTAATGTGATGTTGTTGTTGAGTGGGTTCAGAGTCGCGCAAGTGTTTTTGGAGTGTGGGCAAAGGTTGCTGAATGAATGCTTGCCCATATTTGTTTGCCAAAGTACATAACTTCTTTAAATTCCTTTGCTGAGTTTCTAAATGGTTCGCATCTAGCTTCGGTCCTTCTATCTTCAAATAGAGACGCAACCTGCAAAAATACATCTGACATGTATGGTTGCTGCCAGGCTGTTTATTGTGGTGGTTGGGATTATTATTTCCAACAAGTATTTAAATAAAAGACAATGTAAATGTTAAAAAATTACTATCTCTTACGAATGGCTCACCAACTGATGGTGACCAGAATCGTTTGCCTGCACATGAGCCTTCGCTAGTTGCCATCACCATCCATGATCTTCACCGGTATAGTCAGTAGTGTAGACTTGTCTTGAACCCAAGCCCACTGACGTCGCTGCAGATAAATCTTTGACATCGAGAAGAGACGCTTTCCGAAGGACAACCATCCCTTCGATCTTGGTAACTCCCTTCTTGCACCTGCCGAAAATTTCGAAATTTTTCATTTCTGTGTCCAACTATAATTACTAATCCACGTTTATATTAATTATTTATTAATAATAATTTAAATGGTAAACATTTAATTTCCATAAAATATTTTTAATTGTAATCATAAATTAAATTGTGATATTTTCGTTTTTTAATTAAATTTATCAATTAAAAGAATATTACATGAATTAATGTTATTGTCTTGAGAGGCCCATTTTATAGCTCAATATGACTCCAATGTGTAAGAAGCCGTGGAATTTGACGAGAAAAATGTCCATCCATATTTAATGTTTAAAAAATTGACATGACTATGTTTTGTGATGTGTATTAAAGTTTATGAAATGTTATTTTTGACAATTTGTTTTTTTCCCAAAACCTCAAAGTTTGTGTTTTATCCAACTTTGTTAATAATCAATGGGTGACATACTTTTGCTTTTAAAGTTTATTTTATATTTAAAAAAATTGAAAATTTGTTTACAGTTTAAAGAATCCAAATTTTCATTGTTATTCAATTTTGCCAATAATTAATCCTAGATATATGTTTTTTTATGATTTACTCATAGTTCAAAATTGGCTTATAACCAATATAGACCCACACCAAGCACCGAGATGGTTCAAATATTTCAAAAAGCAAGTGCAAAAATTGAGGAAAGATTTGCACTTCAAGGAGATTTTATTCCTCTTTGTTCTTGGTAGATCTTGAATTAAAATGGATCTATCTATCACACCATTAATTCAAAGTCATTAACATCACACCAAAACTAAATGCAGATTACTAAAATAGAAGTTAGGAGCAAATTAGGTATACCACATGGATATTAATATATGAAAGTTGAAATTTCTTCATTTGCTTTGAATTTCCCCCTAATTTGTCACCCTGCGACCCACCAAAACCAAGTTGAGCTAGAAAGGCTCATTGGTGCACAACAGACTCAAATATGGGGTTTAAACTAGAAGGAGAATGAAAACTCATGCACTACCAAAAGTGAAGATCTTGGAGTTTCCGAATGCGAAGGTACAAAATGTTGATGAAGATGTTTTCCAAGAGGTGAAATATAAGCCCATGGAAACTTTTGTAAACCTTATGTTGTGGAACACCACAATTGCTATGTGTGGGTGGGAGCATGGTGATGCTGGTTCATTTCCTCTAGGAGATTGAGGGCGGAATGGTAGTTCTCTAGTTGTCGTTGCAGAGCCGAACCTGGTGGTCCCAACCATGAGGTGCAATCAACCATTAATATTCTATAAGACCAAGTGAATAGACATTAGAAGGTGCATGCACAATGTAAGGGAAATTTGAACACTTGACATTGTAATTTGACCCTATAATCTTCTAACCCTCATGGGTTCCACCGAATGTGAAATGGGTTCAACTAACTTTGAATATGAAGGGAGAAGCATAGAGAGAGGAACAATCATTTGAAGAGAAGCCAAAAGAACCATCATTGACCTTCTTATCTACAACAAACAACGACATGTGTTTGTCAATAAACGTTAGAGAATAAGTGTGGTGGTAGTAGGAGCAAGAGGATGTAGTGGCTCGGTCCCTCGAGTGATGGGGGACATAGGATGGGAGTTGTTGAGAAGAGGCTACTAGATTTAATTCATGTAAATACCCTTCGTTCATCATAGGTATATATGCTGATTACCTTTGTTCATTATATGTAATGTTTAGATATATTCTTGAAAAGTCACATTTTCTTATCTTCTTCCATTTTGTATACCACTGATACCTTCTCCATTCAAACTTAGCAGAGTGAAAAGGAACATTACTACAAAGAAAGGCATAGATGGTCGTCAATTTTTGAGTTGAGTTTAATTCCATTGTACATTATTGATTTCTATTTCCTTTTCTTATTATGCTTCTTTCTTCCATTGATGTTTTTGATATGTTAATGGTTTTTCCTGCGTGTATGTTTTTGTTGAATTTGGGTTTTCTATTTGGCTTTGGTATTGGTGTTTTTTGAAGTTTTTTTTATTGTTTTCATTTGGTATCCTATGGGAAAGGAGGTCATAATTTCACTGATTAAACCATATAGTGGTGGTTGATGTACATTCCACATTATGTGCAGTGGGTAAAAGATGTACGCATTGTTGCCTTTGGGTTTTATTTTAACAAATAATTATGTTTATTTGTTTATTTTAGTTCTTTTGTTTAATAATATTTTATTCATATGTAGGTGTAGAAATATTATGTAGCAGCTCCTCTACAGACGTTGGATTGTGTTAAGGAAAAAAACCTATTGAGTCATTAAAGGTACTTTTCCTCTGATTCACACTCAACTTAATGTAGAGTCCTCAAGTTCAAGTGGTGAAAGAAGCTGTATTATGTTCTATTAAGAGGTAGCATGCTTATTATGGAAACCCAATTGAAGAAAATGAATCCAACAAACTTACTTTATTTGATTGTCTCCTTGAAATGCCCTTCCATTGGATACTTCTTAATCAAACATTAGGTCACCCTCCCCCCTCACTCTTAACCAAGTTTTAAATCTCATTTCCTCAAATGTCCTTTGTAGATGCCACTACTTGACATGGATCTCAAAAAGAAATTACATTCCATTGAGATGATGAGGATCTTCCTTTTATGGATTGATATTTCCCAATAGTGATGCATAGAGTTGGTTTGAAAATAAAATACGATTGGGAGGTCTATTTATTTTTGTTTTGGTCAAATTCTCGGTAAACAATCATTGAAAAAAGAAAATGTGTATGAAAAGATAAAGATATGCATAGGAGTAATACTAATATTGTTGTTGTAGTAACAAAAACATACAAACAATTTGATTTGGGGGTTATGGAGATTTTATTGAGTGTTCCATGTAATTTCAAACCAAGATTCACGATTCAATATGTCATTTGTGTGTTATGGTCATTTTGTTATTATGATAAATATGTAAAAAGAATTAACGTCATTGTGTTATTGAAGAGTAATATTTTAATCAAACCTTTATTGGTGAAGGGTTAATTTATTATCAAAACATCACTCTTGAAGCACAAAATTTTAAAGATAACTTGACGGGAAGTATAAGACCAAAACCTCAAAAAAAATTGTGTGATGGGTACAAAAGAATACAAATTCCAACTCTGTGTGTAAGTATGTCACGTCCTCAAAAAATAATAAAAATAATTTTCACTAATATCGGTTAATCCTAAATTATATATATCTTTTTAATCTCATTAATAGACTAAGATTAATTATTAAAATATAACTATGTATTTGAATGGATAGTAAATTATCTCATGTGTTTAATAGTTCCTTTATCATATACATGAATTTGAATGGATCATAAATTTACCTTTAACAAATTTTTTTACCAAATTAAAATTCAAAATTAGGTAAAATTTTAAACATTTTTACTCTTTATTAAAGCCAATACCATTTGTTAAATCAAAGGAAAAAGGTTAATTCAACACAAAGAATCTAAAATCTTGCTCCAAAATCTTTTAATATTTCTTTTACCTAAACATTTGTAAAATGAATCTTTAAAATGAAAAGCCATATCCTAGCGATATATGAAAATCTTTAAAGACATAAATATTTCCACATCAAAGTTATAATATTTGAAAATATTAATTTGATGTATTTTTATTATAAATTTTGCTATCATACCATGTAAAAAAATCATTAAATCTAATATTGATATTATAATATTAATATTATTAAATTTAATAACTTTGGATTAATGCAATATTAAATTTAGTATAATATTCAATTAGTTATATTATAATATATATTAATATATCATGATATATATTAACTCTAGATATATATGGAGGGAAGAACAAAGACATAGAGTGATAGAGGTGGAGAGATAGGGGGAGTGACAAGAAAGAGGAGGAGATACAATGAAGGAGAGGGAGGAGTAGGAATGAAGAGAGAGAGAAAGAGAGGAGTGAGAGAGGGAGAGAAGGGCAAGAGAGAGAGAGAGAGTGGGAGACACAAATATGAAGGGGGGAGAGAGGGGGAGAGAGATAGTGACAAGGTTGGAGGGTAGAGAGAGAGGGGGGGGGGAGATAGTGACAAGTTTGGAGGGCAGAGAGAGAGGAAGAGAGAGAGAGAGGGAGGTAGGAGAGAAATGGAGAGAGGGGAAGGACCAGAGAGAGGACTTGAGAGAGAGGAGGGGAGAGGGAGGAACAACGAGATGGCATTGGAGGGGGAGAGAGGGAAGGATGAAGAAAGAAATTGAGAGAGAGAGAGAGAGAGAGAGAGAGAGAGAGAGAGCGAGAGAGAGAGAGAGAGAGAGAGAGAGAGGAGTGAGAAGGGAGAGATGGAGAGAGAGTGTGTATGTTTTGGGGTGAGATAGAGAGAAAAAGAAGGAGATATGGAAGGAAGGGAGGAGAGAAGGAGAGAAAGCGAGTGAGATAATGACAGAGTTGGAGGGAGAAGAGAGGGGGTGGGAGATAGAGTGAGGTAGGAGAGAAAGGGACAAAGAGGAAGGAATAGTGAGATGACATGAGAGAGGGAGGGAGAGAGAGAGAGTGAGATAATGACAGAGTTGGAGGGCGAAGAGAGGGGTGGGAGATAGAGTGAGGTGGGAGAGAAAGGGACAAAGAGGAAGGAATAAAGAGATGACATGAGAGAGGGAGGGAGAGAGAGGGAGTTGGAGGTGGAGAGACAGGTAGGTAAGAAGAAATACATATAGAGAGAAAGGTGGAGAGAGAGAGAGAGAGGGAGAGAGGAGAGCGGGAGGGAAGAGAAATAAAAGGCGGGGAGAGGGAGACAAAGAGGAAGAGGGAGGGAGAGGGAGACGGAGAGGAAGAGGGAGGGAGAGATAGATAGATATGGAGAAAGAGCGTGTATGCTTTGGGGGTCATATCGAGAGACAAAGGAGAGGCAAAGGGAGACACTTTTAAGACATTTTTTTAAGACAAAAGAAATATTTATCTTGAAAAGTCACTTCTTATTTTAATTATTTTACTTTAAAATTTAATATCAATTGAATTGTCTTAAATAGGAAATTTAAGACAAAAAATAGTTTGAGACAAATATATTTTAAGACAAAACTTTATATTTATGACAAAAACAATTTAAGACAAAATTATTTTAAGACAAAGCTTTAAATTTAAGACAAAAACAATGTGAGACAAAAATATTTTAAGACAAAAACAATTTAAGATAAAAATTTTTTAAGATAAAACTTTATATTTAAGACAAACAATTTGAGACAAAAATATTTTAAGCAAAAGGTTTATATTTAAGACAAAAATAGTTTAAGACAAAATTATTTTAAGACAAAACTTTATATTTAAGACAAAAACAGTTTAAGACAAAATTATTTTAAGACAAAACTTTATATTTAATACAAAAATAGTTTGAAACAAATATTTTGAGACAAAACTTTATATTTAAGGCAATGGTCACTTAAGAGGAAACCCATTTAAGACAATTAAAAATTAAGGCAAAAACATACCAGTTTAAGACAATATTATCTAACAACTACAAAATTGACTCTGACAGTGCACCCTAAGTCTCCCAACTTATACGCTACTTGATCCAAGTGGATATTGGTGGCCACCTTCCAATTCCACTTGGACCCCCACCATTATTTCTTTCAATTTTTCAGTTTCCTTAATTTAACACAGTTTACTATTTGGTACCTTCATCAACTAGAGCATTACCGAGCATCGGGGTCTTGAGAGACGGAGCGATGGAAACGAATAGGGTTTGCGTCTGCAGAGTTATGGTAGCTGCTGTTTCGGTCCAAAAGCCAGCCGCAGGAGCCGAAGGCGATTCAGGGACGGGAATAACAGAGAACGTTGTTGGAAGACTGCCTCTATCGTGATCACCTACAGTGAAATGGTCTGTCTTGCGCAGTCAACCGCCTCAAATCTATCCAGATCTGCACGGCTACGTATCTATGGGGGCTGCAGTCAAAAGGAATCAAGTGATTCCGGATCGGGTACGCGATAAAAGATTTCAGCGTGACTGTGAGACGAGGGTAACATCGGAAGCCCTTTCCTCTGCATGGATATACAAGGAGGGCTTTCTTCTGCGAAAGAACGAGACCCTGAACTGTGCATACGAACAAAGAAGATCTTGCGGCGTATGGGGTTTAGAGGAAAGGCCCTGTCAAATCAAGAATGCTCAGATAAACGGCAGGGGGGGACTGCTCGAAGCAGATCCGCTCTTTCTTTCACCGCATGGACCCAGATACTGCAGTACTGACTTTGATCTAGTCGATCAAGCCCTTACCCGAGTACAGACTATCCCCAGGCCACAGATCGAGGGAAAAAATCACAGATCAAGTAGAGTTTCTGCAGATCCGGGCATGCACAAGGAGGAACAAACAAAAACTTGGCCAGATCTGGAGTATAGCTCGCAACCAGAGCAGGTAAAAACAAATTGTTTTCAGATTCTGATAAAACCCCCTCAGGGGAAATCTCGTCTAGTGTGGGTTCATGTAGGGTTTACCTCTAGGCAGCTGAAATATCAAATATGGACAGAAATGGGATACCCTGTTCAGATCCAGCATCTGGTCAATAGTAGGCGGTCTCTCCAGGATCGCAGATCGATGGGAAGCTACGAGATCGGACCAGGATCGATCATTAACTTAAATCTCAGACTAAGAGGAGGGGATCTGCCTCAGGGACAGACAAGTTCCTCAGGGGGAGATAAGGGGAAAAAAGCTGCAGCCCAGCATCAACCAAAGGGATCATACAAAAACATCTTACAGGGCAGTAGGAATGCAGGTTTCTCTCCAGATCAAGGTGGACACATGCCCAGGCCATACATAGTAGATCAGTCAGAGAAAACCCCAGCATTAAACCTAGACTCTTCAGGGCTTGATGACTTTGTCAAGTCCTATGAAACGGAAGCCCTAATCTGCCGTTTCAACAGTTTTTGGCCTAAACCTATGGATCTGTTCCATTGGATCTTCAAAAACTGGACCATGGAATGTGACATTCATTTATGTGCAAAGGGTTTCTTCATAGTAAGATTTACATCCAAGGAGGTCAGAGATACAGTCATCAGTAACGGACCATGGTTCTGGGGAACATCGGGGCTGTTTGTGACCCCATGGTTCCCAGATTTTGACCCAAATAAAATGACTGTAACCAAAATTTCAGTTTGGGTTAGACTACACAATCTCCCTTTGCATTTTTGGGATGAACGAGTGCTGGAAGGTATTGGGAACAGCATAGGGAAATACATCAAAACAGACCTGGAAAGGATCGATGAAAGGATCTACACCTTCGCACGAATCTGTGTGGAAGTAGATCTAAGTAAAGGGCTGCCGGAAAGTATAAGGTTGATATACAAACAACAGAACTGGTTGCAGGTACTAGATTATGAAAACACGGCGTTCAGATGCAGGATCTGTAGGCAGACAGGACACTTACAAAGCTCATGCCCAGAAGCCAAGAATAAAAAGAAGCAGCAAGGGAAGCAGAGGAAAGGATGGCACTTTCCTCCTCCAGATTCAGATGACGAAGAATCAGAAGCAGCAGAGGAAGAAATCCCAGCAGAGAAAACCGAGGTAGCTCAAGAAATGGAGAATCAGAAAGAACCCTCATCAGACAACAAGGCAGTGGAGACAAGTATGCAACCGAGTACGGGCGGCATAAAACGGCACCACCACTCAGATACGTCAGATTCAGGCAAAGAACCCAGCCCACAGAATACAGAGACACAGTTAGTCATTGCTTCGATCGAGCCATCTCAAGGAGAATGGCGAAAGGTCGAAAATAAAAAGGGGCGAAAAACTTGATGCGTGAGTTTTACTCACTGCCGGATTTCAGTTTTTGCCTCTTTTCTCTCTCCTCTCTTCTCTATTCTTATTCTTTGTACATGTTAGTTCTCTAACGTTGCGTGGGGTGCGAAAGCACTCGGGCCCTCGTGGCAGCATACGGAATGCTTCAATGCATCTGCTAGTGTAACTTTTCGTTATCTTTTTAATAAAAAGTTACCGATTTTTTTCCTTGGAAAAAAACACAGTTTACTATTTTTGGTAGTTTTTCAGGTCCTAAACTTGCAGAGCTATTTTGAGGCCCTAAACGACATTTTCTTGGCAATCTACCGCCAGAGATTTGTTGTCTAAAATAATTTTTTTCTTCGTAGTCCTCTGAGAGATATTTGCAATGAGTTATCATGCGCATCAAACGGAGATAATATGACAAAGTCACGACCTCGGGAAGTTGGTTGTCCAACTCACCCCAACGGGGCCCATAAACTATTGGTGTTACATCTCCTCAAGTTAGGGTTTTGGTTGTTTAGGATTTGCTCTTATTGTTCAATAATAAAAAGGCCCTTGAGCCTCATTGTAACATAGTTAAGAGGCATGTAGCAGCCACATCTCTTCTCAGAGACAAGCTACCATCACCTTAGCTAGTCTTATTTCCATTCTATTTGTAAGCATATTTCAATATTTGATATTAATGAAATGAAGTGTTATTTCTACCGCATCTTTGTATTTATGGTTATATTTGTAATTTTTTGTGTTCCTATTTAGATCTGGATCACTACTGCTGTCTCGCACCTATACCGAGGTTTCTATTTCGCCTACCGTTCATGTTATCTTATAAAAAGACAATGATTTGTTAGGCTCTTCATTTTGTGGGGTTATCGAACTCTGAAGAATGCAACAACTCTTCCTGGCAGCATTTCCTAGACATCAATTCCTCTTTTGTCCCTTTGATCTTGGTTGATATGATTAGAGACAAGTTGTCTTTTGTTTCATTCGATACTACTACACAGAGGGGGATTTTAGGACAAGAAATATTTTGTCTTAAAATTTAGTTTGTCTTAAAATTTTCAATACTAGGCGCTAGTAAAAAAGGTAAAGGATTAGGAGTCTTCTTTATGTTGTTAATGAGTTCTTCAGGAAGCGAAGCAATGGAGGCTGAGAAAAGTTGATGGGATTTAGGGCGATGAAGGCTAACAACAAAGGTGTGATTCGTGAGAGGAGCAATGGAGGCACTTTCGTTGAACATGGATAGGTAATAACATAGTTGGAGTACTTTTCGGGGTCTCCATCGATTGTGTTTTAATATGTGTTCTTTTATTGTTTCATTTATTTTGAACGCTACTTTTTTTTTCTAGAAAGAAAAAAACACTATCTTTTATTAAAATACAAGGATAGTACATAATTTAGATTTCATTCATTATATTATCCTATCATTCCTATGCCCATACATTTCTATTTTCCTGTTCTACAAAAAGTGTCCTTCTTAATATCAAACTATAGCTTATAAACCATTACATTTTCATAAATGAACTCTTCCATTGTCTAAAGATAAAACACTTCCATGAAAATCAGGTTTGTGTTAAAATTTCTCCTAAGAGTAGTTGATGTTGCATGTGTTTACCATGATACCCTTCTTGAAGATGGAGAATTTGTTTTTACATGTTTCCTTCGAAATACCTCTTTTAGATTGGAGGTCCGTTGTCCAATTATGTTCTCTATATATATGTTGGAAATGTATATGATTAAAAGTCCTTACCAAGTTCTAAATTGTCATCATCTAGTTTGCAAGTATGGGGGGATTAAAATTATTATGCTTGTTTACCCAGTCAATGATTCCTTTTGCATCCCCATAACCTGAATTTTGCCTAACCTTAGCCATTTTTCTACGATAAGGACTCCCCATAATTCTATAATCTCTGATTTTTTGTTTCATCCCATTCCCCCCTACCACCAAAAGTGGAGGAAATTACCAGGCTCAATAACTATGATTGCACCACATCCGCATTTCCTTCTATTGTTGGCTCCATAAAAAAACCTAAATTGGATATTTGTTCCAAATATCAATGAATTTGCATTTCTTTTTTCTGTTAGACTTAATCACCAGCCCAATCTCATTGAAAAAAGAAACTGTATTGATAATGTCTTCTCTAACAATCAGAGTTTTTAATAAAAAATGTTAGCCTTCCTACTTCGCCATATAATCCATATGATATATAATGAGATGGACCTATACTTCCTGTCTGAAGTGAACCATTACATAAGACATATAAACAAGGGTTGATTAGTTCCAGTGAAAGGAAACTTCATTTCCTCCATAACCCATCCCAAATCAGCCTCACATATGAGCATTTGGTCAACAAATGATTTGTATCTTCAACCCCCCGATGCATAGAGGGCATATTGTAGGACCAATGAAGCCACGCTCTTGTAACTTTTTCCATGTTAATACAATCATGTGCTTCCAACCAACAAAAACATTTTAATCTATTCGGGAGATTCGATCCCCATACATCATGTAGATGCTTATTACAGTCATTGGTCCTCTTGGGCCTTGGCAACTTTAAGTAGATGTCTTGGACCATCGAATTGTTCTTTTTTATTTTACCCCCCCCCCCCCCCCCACACAATATCATATAGTCATGCTTATCACCAAGAGTGATGCCGACAGATCAAATTTTCACTATGTATGACCCCCATTCCTCATGATATGTCTCTGGTATGCCAAGTTCTTCAGCCCTTCTCCAACTCTGTCGATCAATTTTTTGAGTCCCCAGTAGATATATCTGTTGCAAGAGGATAATGTACTTATTGTGAAGGATTTGTAGTAGCTGAAAGTAGAATGAATGATTTCCAACCATCCCCATGATGACGTCTAATCCAATTTTGATCTTGGATCCATCTCCATCCCCCCAAGAGACAAACCCCAACATCTAGTGTAGAGTGTGTTGATAACTATAACTAGGTTCGGTCTTCATAATGAAATGTGTAAATATGATTTTATGTAATTGATGTAAAGAAGAAAATGAAATTATTTTTGTAATACATGAATCATGGGTTTCATGATCAAGGAATTTTATTTTAGTTAAGGTTCCCATTGTGAGCCTTTAGGTTTGTCATCAAGTCATAATAGTCTATTGAGTCAATGTTATGTATGGAAGACATTTCTTGGGCATGTTACAAATGTATGTGAGTCATTGAAAGAGGCAAGGAGACCCCCAAGATCAAGCTCAAGCATCTCCTTCAAGTCGGCCTTAAATTAAATTATGAAGCCTCACCAAAGGACATGTTGGCTCACACATAACTCAAGTCGGCTAATTTTTTTGGCTTGTAGGGACCTGACCCAAGTTCAGATTTAATTAACCAAACAAATCCCTATACTACTGGCCCTTTCGGCAACAGTCCGCAGAGCGTGGACTGAGGTCTCACCCGAAGTAGTATGGGAGGGTACTAGAACCAGGTTTCCACACCCTGGAGATGTCTGAGAAGTTTGACTGGTCCATTGTTTGTTCCTACACCCTGGTTGTTTCGTGCACTTCCCTGTCCCATGCGGCCTGATGCACTACCTTCGCATAACCCTACCCAAGGGCTGTGCGCTGTGCTCTGCGCTATTCCCAGAGAACGAGCTTATATTCTTATACCAGTTAGTTATCTTCATGTAGATAGAAGCCTTGTATTAGATTTATTTACACAACACATTCATATAAGTTCACACAGCACTTAAACAGTAAACTTGCAAATCATACCCAATAACACATAAAGCAGGAAAAGATACATAGAAATATTGTAAAACTTCTTTTTATTGATTTTCCCTTCGGTTACAAACTCAACCTGCCCTGCACACTCAGCTACAGGGGTCCGGGCACTTAGCTACAAACTACTAGGCCTTTGCACACATAGTTGCAGAGCCTTCTCCTACTCTATGACCCACATACACACTTTACACCTTGAGTCAATCACTTAGAGTTCTCATGCTCTCTTACTTCTTCCTTCTTAGTTATCTTCTACACTTAGAGCCTCGCTCTATTTACATAATCCTATGGTCCGTCGACCATGGGTAGGTCTATCCAGCCGACATTACATTAAAAAACTAGGGCAGACAACCCGATGACTCTATTATGACTTCGCGCTCTGCACCCGCAATTCATGGAGATTTTAAAAAAGACTTAGTCAAACTTGGGCTTTAAGCCCCAAAACATGCCTTGGGTGGATTCCATGCCCAACAGGCCCCCAACACAAACATCGCGACTCGCCCTTGAGTCACTCTATTGGCGCGAAGTCCCTCCAACTTTCCTCGAACTGCGGCAAGGTCAACAGCGCACTGAGTTGCTGCTTGTTGGATTTGTTGCATTTGTTGTTTCGAGACCTCTATGTCGGGAGTGCTTCTCTACATCAGTACATGCATCCCTTACATGTGTGTGAGCTTGCCTTCAATTTCTGCTATGATGGTGAAGGCCTCCTCGATCCAAGGCTGAATATGCGCCTTTAGGACTACTTCCTTATGTCGTGTCGTGTCCACCTGTTCTTTCAGAGCCTTGGCCTGCTGCATCCGCGCAAGCCTCTGAGTGAGGACCACCATCTGCACAGCTCCTTGGACATTGTCATACTATTGTTGGAGTTCATGTGCCTCTATCTCTAAGCGCTGGATGTTGGGGTCCTCCTGCAGATTTGTGAGGAACTCAAGTGATTCTTCCAACATGTTAGTGCAATCTCTCACTACACTGCCAATCTTGTCCAATCCTGTTGTGATGGTGCGAGCACATTGTTTTCTAACTTTCGAAGGGGTGGACAGCTGCACCTTTAACCGCATCTCAGCGATTTGAAGGTTCAGCTCCAGCTAAACCTTTGTCATTTCTTCTCGCGCCTCATGCACCCCTGCTGCTAACATGTGGATGTGTGCCTCTGTAGTTATATCCGATGGGATGGCTAGCTCCAGGACACTTTGACAAGCTTCGTCGATTAGCTGCACCAACTGCTAATTTTGCGACACCAATTCATTGCGTTGCAAGCTCAATTGTTCCATATTTATCTTCTGCTCTGTGAGAACTTGTAGTGCGCGGCTTTCCCTAGCTCACAGCTCTGCAGTTATCCCATCCTGCAAAACATATAAGGTCTCCCGCGGGAGTGCAGCCATATTGATACCCAGACCCTTCAGCGCACTCACTGTAGGCCTGTCGGCCTCATTTTTTGTCACAAGTGCCCCTTCCGACATCACAATGGTATTTTTTACCTGCGCGTGCAACATCTGTTATGTTTTTGCTGTGCCCACTGTGAGGCTGGTACCAACCTGAAGAGGGCGCACCTGTAATTATTGCAGCTGCGCTCTGAGGGCCCCCAACACAATATGGTTCTCCTGCATGAAATCTTGGAGAGCCTCAAAGGTGACATCAAACACTCTCTCACCGATGTTGTCTAGATCACCTTCGGTTAGGCTTATTGGATCAATCGACAACTTTGATGCCTTGACCTTCTTCCACGACCATGCCTGCTTGGTTGGGTGCTGGCACTTCAACTGTGTTGATGCATTTTGTGGGTCTGCGCCTCCCTCTTTCTTCTCTTCTTCCTTTGCTTCTTGACCATGCGAAGGCATCGTTTGGCCCTCGCCTACCTTTGCGGCTGCCTCCTGTGTTGTTGCTGTTGCTGCAGCTTTTTCCTGCTCTGTTGCTTTCTGTGTAGCATCCCACGTCGCCTGCGCTTGTGCTGCTGCTGCTTCCTCCCTTCTCTTCTCTACCAGCTGTGCGATGCACAAATTAGCCTCTTCTTTCTTTCTCTGTATCGCTAACTTTTCGATCTCCACGATGTTTAGGACGCGCCACTCCGACAACCATGTCTCCAGAATGTTAAAGATAACATCGTCGGTGGCTACAAAGGGTAGCTTCCTCCACTGCTTAGTCATGTCCTTATGCGCTCTCATATAAATGTTGTGCATGTCCGCTTTGAAGTCTGTAAAACTCTGCAGATTGGTGTAGACAGTGGGCGACAACTGCGGCTTGCGTTGATCCCCATTCCAAGGTTCATCTCCATGAACACCCAGAATATTTTGCTGTCATGGATCCTAGTGGCATCCTTTTTTGCGTAGAGCGAAGCATACTTTGTGGCCTCCGGTAAATCCCTGTCAATTATGGGGAATTGAATATCCTCCGGCAATTCCCCTACCACGAGGACTATGGACAACAGAAGCCATGCATAGTGGAACATTTTCCCTATTCCTGAGATTCGCAGAAATTCTCTAAAAATTCTATGTAGAGGAACTCAGACCAATTAAACTGGACCCCCTCCGTGCACTGCTCAACTAGTGCGACCACCAGGGTGGGTACCTCGTCTGCGCGGCACTTGCGCATAACCTTTCCTGCCAGAACACATGTACTGCTTTGTCCTTGATGCTAGAGATGGTGTAGCCCCTCTTCTTCTTTTTCAGCTTGTACTTTTTTTTCATGGCCTCCACGACGGCCAAGTCACTGCTCTTTCCTTCTGATATGGCCACGGGGTGCTCTCCTTTGCATGGAAGGCAGGAAATTTAGTGAATCAAGTCTGTCGTGATGGGGATGGGCTCCTCTAGCCACAAACATCCATCATGCACCAGGTAGAGTAGCTGCCTGATGATGAAAATGGTTATTGTTGCGCGGTGGAAGTGTGGCACCTAGAGCAGATTCAGTAGCCTGGCCCTTTCCACTCTGTGCAACCACTTTCGCGGCTCTAATTCTATTACCCCCACCGCGTTTTTTTGCTTAGGCTTCGTGAGGTTTGGGGTCGCAAGGTGAGGGAACTTCATGTGGTCAGCAAGATCCCAATCCTCCAATTTCAAACTCGGCACCCGTCCTAGGTGTGTGCCTTCAAATATAATGTTGTCTTGGAGGAGCGGGGTCTGGAGCGAGCTCTTGGTCTCGTCAAAATCCTTGGGCACTCTAGCTTTTCCTTTCCACAGGGGGACATAGGCAGGAAGTTTTGTTGGGGGGTGCGTAGACTCAAATTTCGCCTCCATGCCTTCATCTTCATCTTCTGTGATGAGCAGGTCCTCCAGGTTTTTTTCTCCTCATCTGTTTCGATGGTGATGACTTTCCCCTTGTCCTCCATTGTCAGCTTGGTGCGCAGCGGGTTCCGTGGAGACACACATACGGGAACCATTGCTTGTTTATCCTTTTTAGGTCTTGGTGCGCGTGGTGATTTCAGGATTTCTGCCACAATGCCGGTGCCTTCCAGAGCATTCCCCATAGTTAGGGCCTGCGTGGCCTCTTCAGCGGTCATATTTGTTATTTCCATAACGTCTCCTGTTGTTGCCATTGTGTTCGTCTAGAACCCTAACACTTGCGAACTCAGGGGCTCAATCAACGCTCGGCTCACAACAATCAAGGCTTTGCTTAATGGATCAATTCGCAAATGACCAAGTGTTGTTTGCTGGGCAGCCTTTTGTAATTTATAGCACTTTTTGAATTTCAATTCGACCATTCCCCCCAAATCCGGTTCATTAATGCTCCCTTCTCGACATATTTTTCTAAATCTTGCCCATAAATTGAAACTTAAATGCCTGATGCTCGCTCCATTTAGCCTCAAGTTGAGCATCCCATCGTGAATAATGACTTCAACAGTCACTTTCTATCCAACTCGCGTGGCAGCGTTGCACCCCGTGCGCAGTCGTGGACCTTGTGCCTTTTTATCGAGGAAATATTCCCTTATTTCGTCCCCCAGCTTTTTGACTTCCACTTCTACTAGAGAACTTTTCTTCCTTAAGCGTACCTTTTCTTTTTCAAGTTCTTGCAGCCTAAAATTTCCCTGTTGGATTTCCTCCTCAAGTCCCAAGCGTTCTGCTTCTTGCATTTGTGTGATCCCTTCCTTCTAGGCTCCGCAAACTGTCATATCTACCAGTGCTGTTATGCACAAACTAGGCATTTCATGCTCCATGGGGATTATAGTGTTCGATTCATACTTCAGCTTCAGAGGTGCCTTCACGGTCATGGTCTTGTATGTGGTCCTATAAGCCCATAGAACCCTTGGTACACACAGGTCCCAGTCAGTCCGCTTCGTATTGTGGACCTTGTTCATCACTTCACATACTTGGTTAAAGGCTTCTGTTGGATATCCTTCTGTGCACCTAGTCTTTTCATACTTCATGGTTCTAGCCGCAGGGGTCATCCACGCCATCATCTTGTCCACACCCGTTTATTGACCGTGTCTCCTATTGCAAGGACTGTGTGCAGTCCCGCAAGTTTCGTACCATATGCTTGTATCCACCTGGATAGGTGGGCACGCAGGTCGTTTCATATGTCATACTTGTCCCTTAACCACATCTGAGGCTTCCCAAATTGTAGGCACAACATCCTTCGACAGTCGCGCCAGTCCTCAAAACTCTTCTGCTGTGTATCCCACCACCTTGCAGGCGTAGTGCACATTACCCATTTTAAGGCATCAAAGCACTGCTGTTTCGGCACTTCTCTTTCAAATTTGTTCAAGAACTCATCCACTTCACCTAAACCATTGTACATAGGTAGATCCCTTATCTCTGTTGTGACATAGTGCAACGATCTCATCATCATGTTACAATTGAGTGTGGTTGCCTCGTGTAACCAATTTTGCCATTGTTCAATCTCTTCATTAGAATTTGATGTACAGGAGCTTTCGCACTCCCATGAGATTCGGCCATCCGCGGTTTTATTTACCCAGTCTTGCTCACGCATAGTTATCTTGTAGATGTATTCTAGATCATCGTTGCTGTCATAGTCACTCGCTAGCTCTGTGTAGGGCGATCCTTCCGCAGGGTCTAAAGGTACCACTATGCACAGTGAATTTTTCTCAAAGTTCATCTTGCGCTTCTTTAGATTTATCACTCCATTCATGTCAGTGGCCCAATCTATTCCTTGTAGCATGGGGTAGGGGTTGTTGTCATCAACAATCTCTATTACTTCGAAATCTGCTAGCGCGCTTGCTCCTTCGACATCTATTGTGATTCCCTGCAATCTCCCCATAGGTAAGATCATTTGTTGGTTCGCCATTCGTAGTTGAATAGGAGACCATTGCAATGTAGGACTGCCCATGCGTTCCCATGTCTACTTTGGCAGGATGTTCACGTCTAATCCTAAATCTAGAAATACTTGATCCATCTAATATTCCTCGATCTGCGCGGTCAATCTCATCTCCCTTCATGTTCGTGTCATGTGCTTCTCGAGCTTCCGAACTACACATAGTTCTCTTGACGTGGTCCCAGCGCATCTAGTTATGAGTTCTTGCAGCCCCTTTACAACCTTGTTGTCATGCAGTAGCTTCATGCATGTCTCTAAGAACATAGTGAGCATCGATGGGTCCATTTCTGGTTCTAGTCTATCCTTACTTCCTGAAGTGGAGGAATCAACGAAGCTCCTCTTAGCTTCCATGAAGGTCTCCTTAGCGCGCCCCAAATCAAATTCGGGTTCCTTCGTTGGAGCCTTATGAACTGAAGTACTTTCTTCAGGCTACTTGCCTTTGTCATCCCCTATCATAATCCTACTCCAGAGCACGACATTTACATTAGGGTCTTCCTCACATGGCTCAAACCTCATCATTTGCAGGTTCTGAGTCGTCCTTTTGGTATTCTTTCTGAGGAACTTACCCTGTAAATTCCTACAGGGGGAGGCAGGAGTGCTCCTTTATCAGGTAACCTCGCTATCAATGTGGGACAATCCTCTGTCCCATGATCAAACTGTGCACAATATAGGCATTATGGTCGCGTTATATTTGTACAATCACGAGCATAATGTCTCGGCCCTCCACAATTGTAACATATCAGTTGTCCGCGACCTCTTCCTGGTCCCCCTCCACCTCAGCCTCATCCACGCCCCTGAAATCCAGTGCGCCCCATTCCTGCATTTTGATCGAGGGGCCGAGTTTTGGCCTAAACTCTGTAGGTAGGAGTTTGATCCATCATCAGCTCATAACTTCTACAGGTGTGCTCATCATGTCCCACTAACCTACAAAAATTACAAAACAACTACTGTGAATTCTGCATATACTTCTGTAGTAGATGGCAGTTATCTGTAGCATGATTTCCTGCTATCTGACAAATCATGCACCATAATGAAGGCACCGTGCTTGGTCCTGCTTGTGCCTCCGGTCTCAATGGCATTGGTCCTCCTCCTGCTAGGTAATTCGCGAACACTGGGAAATGGTCCTTGTCATGTCCTGGCCTTTTCACTTTACACACCATACCTCCTCGCGCACTTATGGGCAAGCTGTCATTTCTTGTTTCGAACTTTGCATCTCAAGACACAAGTTTTTCAACTACACATGGATCTGTTGAACTCCAAGGTTAGGGTCTTGTATCGGGTCTCGTGTAGTCTCATCGTGATCTCTAAGGCCTTGGCCTGAGTGGTTAGCTTCTATTGTGACAATGCATTCCTTAGATGCGGTGTTAGCGATGCTACAAACCAGGTGTTGTCCATCTGTCAAGGTCATATTAGCTTCACGAATTGTACACTTCAGTCTTTGATCCAACTCCCAGGGGGTCTCGCCTGGAAGCATCACGATTTCCTTAAATCCAATGATCGACTACATCTCTGACTTTGGCCTGCTAAATTCTTTTTTCAACGCAGCTTGGTATCTACGATCCCTACGTTCAAATTGTCATTGGAATGCTTAATGTACCAAGTCAGTGCACGATCTTGGAGAGCACTGAACAATGTTTATTTCTTTATATTGTCATTCGTGACTCCCTGCACTTCCCATACAGCCCTTATCACGAACCAAAACTGGTCCGAATCTTCATTCCCTACTCCCTTGAACATTGGCAACTTTATCACACTTGCCATATTGAACTGGGGTGGTCGTAGAGGTGGTATGGGTGAAGATGGGGGTGAAGATGGTGAAACTGGTGATGGTGTGGATGGGATTGGTATGCGCAGAATTCAATGATTTATCAAACTAATCGCACTTCTTGGTGAAACCTTTGCAAGCTCTTCCTTGCTTTCTCACGGAGGTGAAATCAAGGGGCTAGTTTCTAGTTCTGTGCTACCTTCATTTCTGTAGATCCTCCCACTCCGTGTAGCCCCAAACATCAATTTATTCGCATAACCCTTTTTTCACACAGTAGCATTTTAATCCAAGTGTTCAAATATTTAATGTACTTACCTCGCGGTCCCTTGAGAAAGCATCATTCTGCCTTGCTATAGTTGACTGAAGTATCTACTACGAACTCGATGATGAATCCTCCTATAATTTGATCAAGCCAGTGATCCACAGAGTGCGCAATCTTATCTTCAGATGCTTCCAGTCTACGCACCAATTCTAGAGTCCACACAATAGGTTTGTCAAGTCTACACATTCCTTGACTGTTTGTTAGCTTCACAATCCACTCGTACAACTCAGTGGGGAAGGATTCAAAGAAAATTTCGTGGATCTCTGTATACAAGTAGCAATCTAACCACTCTGCCTTTGATAGTCGTGGATTCCTGTTTTCCTGAGCCGCAAACTCGTGAATTTTTCTGTCCAACCAATCTTCAATTCCTTTCTTTGTCGGATTCCAGTGATACAACATGAGACATCTCTATGCAAATCTTGGTCCTGGCAACAGAACCATTTGTTGGCTTGTTGGGGCCTGAACTAGGTTCGAATCTAATTAGCCAAAGAAATCCCTATACTACTGGCCCTTTTGGCAATAGTCTGCGGAGCACAAACTGAGGTCTCACTCGAAGTAGTATGGGAGGGTGCTAGAACTAGGTTTCCGCACCCTGGAGATGTTTGAGAAGTTCGACTGGTCCACTATTTGTTACTGGGCATAGGTTATTTAATGAACTTCCCTATCCCATGTAGCCTGATGCACTACCTTCGCGCAGCCTTACCCAAAGGATGTGTACTGCACTCTATGCTATTCCCCGAGATCGAGCTTCTATTCTTATACCAGTTAGTTATCTTTGCATAGATAGAAGCCTTGTATTAGATTTATTTATACAACACATTCATATAAGTTCACACAGCACTTAAACAGTAAACTTACAAATCATACCCAATAACACATAAAGCAGGAAAAGATACACATAAATATTGTAAAAAATCGTCTTTATTGATTTTCCCTTCATTTAAAGACTCGACCTACCCTACGCACTCAGCTGCAGGGATCCGCGAACTCAGTTGCAGACTACTAGGCCTCTACGCACACAACTGTAGAGCCTTCTCCTACTCTAAGGCCCAAAGACACACTTTACACCTTGACTCAATCACTTAGAGTTCTCATGCTCTCTTAGTTCTTCCTTCTTAGTTATCTTCCACACTTAGAGCCTCACTCTATTTATATAATTATATGGTCTGCGGACTATGGGTAGGTCTATCCAGTCGACATTACATTACAAAACTAGGGCGGACAACTCTGTGACTCTATTATGACTTCATGCTCCTTGCCTGCAATTCGCAAAGATTTTACAAAAGACTTGGTCAAACTTGGGCTTTAAGCCCCAAAACATGCCTTGGGGGGATTCCATGGCCAAAACATTTACATGGGAAAACCACTATAAATAGGGAAACTCGACTTCATTTCAAGGACATGATTTTGGTCAAGGAGAAGTCTTCAATAAGGAGTTCGAGAATCACTAGGAAAGGAGCCTCATAACTAGTGAAGAGAAGGAAAGGAAGAGTGATGTCCTTAACTTTGTTTTTGGGTATGTTTTGGGCTGACTCACTTCACAGGTGCGAATTATAGACACTATATGTTGTAGAAGAAGTCGAAGTACTGCAGTCCCTTTTGAAGGTCAAGTCAACAAGAAAGCTAAAGAGTATCTCAAGCCGAGTTGTTAACGAGGTAGACTCCACCTAAAGCGAAGGAAATCAAGTTATGAGAGAAGGTAATCTGCATGTACTAGGGTTTCTAAATTAAGGCTGGGAAGTTGAAGGTCTAAAGCAGAGAAAAGGAAGTCGAGATTTGAAAGGTAGTAGAGGTAGAAAGAAGAAACAATCAATTGACTATCATTGACTCTATTAAGAAATAGAGGTCAAAATAAGAAGCTTGGTGTCTTGGTCTTGGAGAGGTCAAATAGGTCAAAGGTCTTCATCTTGGTATTTGTCAATTGAAATCTATATAAGAAGAAGAATTAGTTTGGGTTTTTCCTCTCAAGTGGGAGAGGTTTTGGCCTTGGCTGATCGCCTATATTCTGTGTCTCTTGTTTCTTTATTGTTTATGCTTTGGTAGTTGTTTGATGAAGAACACTTAATAATCTAACTAAAGAGAAGATCATAATCTAAAGAAGTATAAATAATTATCAAGCAATTATCATTACAAGAGAAATCGCCTAATTGTTATGCCCTAGATCTCTCAACATAGTGTGCATCATACTTCTCCATATGTGTGATATAACATATTTCTTCTTGGCACCACTGCTAATCCATGAGGAGAAAGTTTGACTAAACATATATTTTTCCTTAATGATATGAGACCACGCACCATTTCCAAACACTGCCCTCCACATGTTTATTATAATCAAAGCCTTGTTAAAAGTAGATGTATCTATGAAACACCAACCTCATTCCTCCATTGGGCTTGCAAGTGTTGGCCATCGTACCATATGAATTTTTTCTTGTAACTATGTTCCAACCCATAAGAAGCAGCTCATGATAGCTTATATATTATGGATGATCTCCCTTGGCATTAATCATTTCCACTTCTCTATGCCACCTACCTTTCCCTAGTCTTGTGTTAACCTACCTACCCTAACGGATCTGTTGAGTTGAGCGAGAACTAGGAACATTCCACCTGTTTTTATAATGATTTCACAAACAGATAAGACAATACTTAGTTGCAAAGAGTACTACTATGAACGAAAGCTATTTAGTACCCTGTTTGATTAGCAACATAAACCTTTCAACTTAAGACCCCCCTAAACAAAGGATCAGTTCCTTCCATAATGGTATCATCTTACTCCTAGAGTAAGTAGTGAACTAGTAATATACCTTCCCAATTCGATACACATTATTGGATTTCAGTAACGTGGATAATAAAGGGGCATCCAATATACTGAATGTTTTGTAGCATCGATTTCAACATAATTACCATCCTTCCTCTCATCTTCAACCATATGTACTTCAAACTGTCCATTTTTTTGTGAAATCCTTTTATTAACCATGCCCAATATTGGTTATAGTATCCTTTCGGTTTCATCTTAAACCCAAGGTAGGGAAACCATCATCGAGGATTGACGATGTTACCCCAAACAGATCACATATGTCCTTTGTTATATTCTCCTCACTGTCATCATGTAACAAGATCGATTTTCCTTCATTCATACACAAACCATACAAAAATCCAAATGATTTAATTAGGTTTCTAGTATTTCTCCACTCCCCCACCATGGAGTCCCTGCTGATTAATAGATCATCTATGAACATTAAATGAGAGATGGCAGTATTTATGGTTACTCTGATCCATTTAATAATTCCATTATCCTTTGACATCCTCATTTTTCTACTGAAACAATAAATAACTAATAGAAAGAGTAATGGAGACATGGCATAGCCTTGTCTAATTCCTCTATATGCATTGAAAAACTGTGAAGGAAAGCCATTAATAATGACAACAAAATGTGTAGTTTTGCAACATGCCAAGATCCATTTAATGTTAAATAGAGACATACCAGATTTTAATAGGACCAAGAAGAGAAATTCCCAGTCAATGCAATCATATTCCTTTCTCAAGTCTACTTTTAGGAGGCAAGCTCTTTGTTTTCATGATTTAATAAAGTGCATCATCTCCCTTGTGATTCGTTGTCTCAATCTATCATTATCCTCCAATGTGAATGTGTTTGGAACTTCTTCAATGAAATTCATTTCCGACCCGAAAGATGTCTCCCATGCTGAGAATTGGCCTTTGAAATGTGTGACCGCTTCTTGTTCAATAGATCTCTATGAACTGAATATTTTTCCGACATCATCTCTTATCCTCCTTATGGAATTGATATGTTTCATGACATTGAAATGTGCGTGGAAATATTTGGTATTTTTATCTCCACGTATTTTTGTCTCTAGCTTTTATCCATGTCGCCTTGCTCTTCATGCAAATGTATTCTTCCCATGACTGAGTATGTCCCTTCTCTCACCCTCGAATTCAATGATCCTGTGTCGGTACTCCTCTGAGAAGAATAATGGATCATGAGGATCATTGAAATAACATAGGCAAATGTCAATCTCCCTAAGAGATTTAGTTTCACCCTCCTTCTTCCCCCTAATCCATTCCTGAGCAACCCTTTTCATATCTCTAAGCTTTTGGCATATGGATGTCATGTGATTTTGTGGAGGAGGAAGCAATGAACAAGACCAAATATTTCGGACTAGATCCCCAAACTCATCCATTTTAAGCCATTTCAGGTTGAATGTTAATGGTTATGATCTACTCTGTTCCCCTTCATTCCATGTCAACATAATGGGAAAGTCATCAAAAATAAATGTTGGAATAATATAATATCTTATATCTGTTAGATGATTAACCATAGTTTGATTAACTAGAAACCTCTCCATTATCTTTTAGATACCCTCCTCACTAGTTCTTCCATTCCTCTAAGTGGGGCCAAGAGGATCTGGCGTCGCATCCAATAGGGAAAATTCCTCCATCAAACCTCTGAAATAAGTAGCCATATTATCAATTCTATACTTCTTTCCCCAAATCTCTTCCCTCAACAAAAATTAAGATCCCCCGTGATGATCATGGAACTTAAAGGAAGGATTCTAGATTGTGCAACTTGGTCCCAAAAGAGTCTACGCCCCACATATGGAGCATATGAATTTAAAATTTAGACACTTTGATAGTTTCCCATCATGTGTCTGATCATGATAATCCCTGCACATGATAGAAATTCTTGCATCTCAATAATTTTTGGATCCCACATAACCCCCAAACCACCAGATAATCCTATAGCATCAGTTGCAACTACATGCCATGAAGGGCACATAAACAACATTTCCTTATCTCTGCAAACCATCGTTTCTTGGAAAAGGATTAGAGAGTGTTTATGAACCAAAATAATACCTCTAAGGGAGCTTAATTTGGGGGTCTCTCCCAAACCCAAGATGTTAATGGAAATAATAATCATGGAGGAACCACATGCATAGTTACATCCCCTCTAAGGACCTAGACTCCATCAAAATCTAAAATAGAGATATTATCAATAGTAAAATCAGAATCAATATCAAACTGGTTATTGGGAGATCCAGCCTCATCATCATAACCCAATTCGATCTTGTTAAAGGCTGAAACCTTTTTATATTTAGGGGGTTTCTTCTTCCTATGTGTTACATTTTTATATGATTGACCTCCAAAATCCAGAGGATTATGGAAAAAGGATATTTTAATAGAAAGGGGAGCCAAATTGTTATATGAGGACAAAATAACCTCCAATTCTTTGTTAGGGGAAAATGTACCAGGGGACGAGACCATATCCAAGGGCCGAAATGGCAACCCAACAACATAGGATGACTTATTGTAAAGAGGGGAGGACTGAGCTATAGGTTGAGTTTGAGGGACAAGAGTCACACAATTGAAGTCATTTGTGTAGTCTGCAGAGGGATGGGGATAATGTGATGGATCATCAAAGGATATAGGTTTGACCATTACCAAGGCCAAAATGTCATCACGCTTCAAGGGACGACTTGCTAGAAATATTGCAGACTCAATTGCAGCATGAGATAGGGGGTCGAATGCCTCACAACCATAGTCAATCAGGAAACCTAGAGAGGGTAGTGGACCATTAGATGGATTCAGGACTATTATATCATACATACACCCCACATGCGTAACAGAGTTATATAACCCAAATTTACAATTATCTTACATCATATGGTTCAGAAAAGGAATCGAATTACCTGTGAGGTTCAGACTTTTCAACACCATATGAACAAAAATTTCCCTCTTTGGATTGAATGGGCTAGTCTTCAATCTATGAGATTGGTTTGAAAAGGTTACCTTAGAACTTCCTCTTTCACAGCCAAGAGGATATTTCTGAGTCATAAGACTAGCTTTAATATTTTTTATATAATCATGCAACTCAAACAACTTATTAATTCCAAGCAGCCATGCCTCTGCATCTTATGGTTTCTTCAACTCTCAATTGAATGTAGGAGGCATGACTTTCTTGAACTCATCTGACAAGTATCCCCTCTTACTCCTCATGTAAGGATGATAGTGATGATGACCATGATACTTGTATGAACCATAACTAGAATAGAACCCATAACCAATGCCTCTCCTATCAGGTGTATCCAAACATCTTCCACCTCTGACTGTGTCATACCTATCTGACCTGTGTACTCCATGAGACCTACTACCATATTCCCCATTAGTCTTGTCCTCCTGTCCATAATTGATCTGTGGTTGTACTTGTCTCTGCAAATCTGATAGGCCCTGAAGGGTAACTGCATTAACCTTTTCTTGCTTTTCGTATGCCCTAGCAAGCCTTTCCTATGATAAATTATCCTATAATTATCTTCCGTACAACTTCTAATTTCTTCCTTCAGACTTCTCAAGGTATCTTCTATGTCAAGAGAGTATTCTTACCCATTTTTCTAAGCCGATATGTAGGGAGAGTCACATGAATTGTAGTCCACTGTTTAGCTTTTCATCTCTATTCCTCTTCTTCCTGCAAAAATTCCATGTCAGATAACCAAATATAAACATAATCAACATACCTCAGTGAAGTTCAAGGGAGGCTATCTCATCTGCAAAATCAGTATAGATTAGCATGATACATATATATACATAATCATATCAATATATCATCATTATGCATGATAACACTAACTGTATACAATGAACTTATGCATGAGAACCATAACCATGATAATGCAAGCATAATGACATGCATCTAAATCGTCCATTCCAAGTATTTGAACCATGATTTGATACCACCCTATAGCACCTCCTCCCACATTTACCCACTTTAATCGAACTACCAAGGTAAACATGAGATGAGTTCTACTATGACTTGACTTGACATCTTAAGTCAAATTAAGGAAGTGGAGTCAACAAACTGAAACTTCAATCACCTTCCTCATGAGTTACAAAACACTCAAGGGCCAAAGAACCACCCCAGGTGGCTAATCCTCGAGCTAAGTCTCTTTTTCACTGAGAAAACTCCCCAACCGCATGCTTGACAAGGCAAGGTAGTAGTTGTGAGCCTATAACTACATAGATAATCCTACTTCCCAATGATTCTAACCCCAAAGCTACAGTTCAGAGGGTGCAATTCTAGATTTTCAACCACCATGTTAGGCTAACCTCTAGACCACTGCCCATAACTCAATGTAATTTTGCAAAAACATAAAGTACATAAGGGCAAAGCTATTCATACAAAATTTGAACAAGAATTTGACCTAACGAGGCTTGACCATGACAGTCATTTTGTCAAACACATGGTAAACATGTAAAATACAGTTCATGAATGCATATTTGATCATAGGAGTCCGAAACTTATTTGAGAATCACCAAGAAGGTTTAATTCCCTCTCAAAATAGCTGCAATAATACTTGTTATCCCATGCATTCATTAACCATCAAATACTTATCAATGCTTAAACATAGACATAGTTAGAGAACATTATAGATCCATGCTTATAACCAACACATAACAAGATTCTTAAACATGACAGAACAACCATCAAATCCACATAATAACAAGTACAAGTTCCCATGAATTACCATAGGAAAAATAGAACTTATTAACATATGGAAAATCTAGCCAAGTGAGGGACTTCCACATACCACTCGACCATATATTAGGATGAACCAAATCTCTCTTTCAACCAATCACCCTCATGCCATATTCCAAGCATGAATGTGGGATAACAAGAGATAAAAAACTAGGGCTTCCTAGAGATCAAACCACCTCCACCCTCATGCTACTGCAATCTCGCCAAAACGAGTCAAGAGATAAAGAGAACGAAAAAGGCCATAGAAAACCTAAGAAAAATTCATTGATGGCATGATCATGATTGAAACCAAAGATTTCACTAATCATGGAGAAAATGATCTGCACTTGTTTAACAAAGCACTCAAATTTTAGAGGGTAGATTAAAGATTGTAGAGAAGCCTCAGAATTTAGAACACATTGGACAAATGTATGTTGTACTTGTGGGGCTAATGATCTCAAGGCTTGAACAAGAGTTTCTTAATTTAATTATACGATGTTTTCATTCATAAGACTAGAAGACTATAACCTTAATATCTTGAAAATTGATTTGGTAGTTAAGGAAATGAGGATATTTGAAGTTTTATTTGACACTATTCATCTAACAGAAGTATAATAATTCTTAGAGCCCCATATGACCAATGAAAGACTCGAGGAACTATACACAATGGTAGACATGACTCCCAAACGTTATACCCCTTACTAATTTCATCATCTTGTTGAAAGAACCATTGAGGCATCTTCTCTTAATTAGTGCATGAAAAAATTGGGTCATAAACATCTTAGTCTTTATCCATCCAAGTTATTCTAGCCTGGGTCAATGTAATGCCCTCCTCACACATCTACCCATGTAACCATCCAACGACCTTAAACATGCAACAAGAGGCTACTATGATTGGATTCGACCTCATATGCGACCTTAAGGAAGTGGAATCAACATAACACATCAACCAACCTATCCACATTAGCAACATAAACCTCACGAGACATGTCAGCCATTAAGACATTTTGTCCCTGGGTCCCATCGATGTTCTGGACATCTTAAGCCTTAGTCGCTCTCATGCTATAGGCATGACAGTGTCTAGAAACCCAAAGTCACTCTCACAGGCTTACCTGCCAGTGTCTAGAGACCCAATTTGCTAGTGTTATGCCATTGACCTCGAGATTTGAGCCACTTTTTTAGGCCCAGAGCCCAGGTCACTGTCCAGAATGGAATGATAGCTTAAGATCAGTCAAAGAATAGGGAAACAATGATGCAAAAGAAATAATTTAATCAAGACCTTAACCAAATGCCTACTAGCCATGATAGACATTTCATCAAACATGTCATTAACATGTAACCTATAGGTGTAAAGAACAAAATTAAATGTAGGGATCTCATACTTATATGTGAATTGCTATGAACCATTGTTCCCTCTTGTCATTTGCTGCATTATCATCTATTAGACCATAGATACATTATTCATTCATTTACAAGTAAAAACATGTTGAGAGACATACATAGCTATTGTTGTAAAGAACTCATATAACCAACATAATAACAACATAAATACTCATGAAAGTATAACCATATAGACCACATATAATTAATCAAAATTCTCATAGAAATACAAGGAGAAATAACATTTCATTAATGATACAAAAACCAAATCCGAGATGGGAATAACATGTTCCACTCGACCATAGAATGGCTTAGCCAAAACTCTTTTCGGCCATTCACCCCCATGCCATATTCCAAGCATAAATGTGGGACTCAAACTAAAAGAACCAACTAAGGCATATCGAGGCTAAACCACCTCACCCTCATCAATAGAAACTAGGCTTTACCGTAATCCATCCCATATCACCAGGCCAACACAATGAACACATCATAACAGGCTTTACCATGATCTCCACCCGATCCCTAGGCCAAACAAGCATGGATGCCACCATATTTCTCCACCTACACCGTGAGGAATTTTTCTGTCTCCTAGCCTCTCAAGCTTTACTCCAATCCAAACCTAGATCACTTGGCCCTAAATCAAGGCCCACTGACCACACTTTACTACATATCCCAAACCTTGGATTACTAGGCCCAATGGAGAGAAAACCACCTCTTGGCTTTATCGTATATCCTGCCATTCAGTGGAAAGGATTCCTAGGCCCATCGAGGTAACACAATCATGGCTTTACCACAATCCATAGTCTCGCTCAGGGGTCACTAGGCCAGTGGCTTTACCATGATCCATAGTCTGGTTCGGGGACCACTAGGCCATGTGCTCTATCATTCATAGATCCAACCCACTCAACCTCGAATCCATCCGGCAATCCAACTCAACCAAAACATGATAACCCCATCACACCATGGCTACCCAGAAATGGAAAGGATAGGCTAAAGACACTGTTACACCTGAAAACACCCATGCCACAACAATGAAATAATCACATGCAATACCATGCATGCCAAATCTAGCAAGGAAAATACACATTCAAATCAATACCTGTAAGGAATCCCACTGTAGCTACTTGATCCTGCTCTTCCTTGCTTGCTCCTTCCCTCTTCTTGCCTTCTTTTCCTTTCTTGATCCCATGCATAACCATAACAAAAGCTTGAGCGAAGAGCTTACACTGACTAAGATCTTAACACTTACTAAGAGCTTAATACTAACTAAGATCTTAACACTCACTAAGAACTTAGCACTCACTAAGAGCTTAATACTGACTAAGAAGCTTGCCAATTGATCCTGATAAGAGTTTTTATGAATGAGGCCTCTATTTTCTTCATTTTCCATTATTTTCCTTCATTTTCCTCCTCACATGCAACCTGTGACCTTTCACCTTCCTCTTCTCCTAATTTCCTTTACTTTCATAAATAAAATGCCAATAAATGCCTCATGCCTTTCCAAATCCTTAGCCATTGACTTTCCCTATTTCCTTAGCGATAATAAACCGAATAAACACCCACTAGGATGTTTCCCCCACCATTCAGTTTGGAATACATGTCCCATCACCGTGGCCTTATATATATATTTACATGAGTTTTTTAACGAGGGCTATTACAAAACACACCCCCCCCCTCTTGAGGGAACACCGTCCTAGGTGTTCAATGACACCTATAACCAACAAGACTATTGAAAACAAAACATACTTCCCATGGATCTTTATAACACAACTCATTGTAGTATTTACAATGACCACTGCTGAAACATGACAATCATACCATTTACTGGAGATTTATAACATAGCTCATTACGGTATTTACAATAACCACATATACACATATGAACATTTTCTAAACTAGAAAATAAGGGGTACGATGCCTGTATCAATCAAAAAGGGAATCCATAGGGTCACACATCCACCCTTAAAGTAATACCAGGATTCACCTCCTTCTTAGGAAGTCCAGAATCCACTGCCATAGTCAAAGCGGCATCTAATGTCGAGCACTACAATCCTGCACCACTTGTCCTCTTAGCGAACAATTACCAACTCATTGTTCTAGGGCTCACTTCCAATGTGCATCTAATTCCATATGGAAATGATCATGCCAAAACAAATATATCTGTGGCCTTCCCTTCTCTACTACAGAGTCCCTCCAGAAATCCGGTCACCCCTTCCTTGTAGTTACTCACCTTCCAAGTTCCCCGACATCCCCTATCCTGGATGATCCATCCCTTGGTAAGGCTTCCTCACATCGGAAGATCAAACAACAAAGGCATATACCTACCACCAAACCATCATATTGGTCATAAAATGCTCATGGAAATCAATGGACACTATTGGGTACCAGTGCCCCACAATGGCCATGTTCTTGAAGTGTTTTAACAACATACTTCTGCATGTCCCAATTTATTTTTTCGATGCTGCCAATTATTGCAGTCAATTTCAACCACCCAACTAGGCATGTTCACGCATCCCTGTTCCAAGAACATAATTTCCATTATATTAAAATAAACTGAAATAATCTCAAATCATACCTCAGTGGTAGTTTGTCAATAAGGTACACTTGCAATTATGTTCGCTTCTTGTCACATCAAGTCAAACTCACTGTTTGATCAAAACATCATGTATAGACATATCACATCTGGTTAGCTCAAAACATAATCATCATAGATTAAGATCATAAATCACATGTAACCATCATAAAAAAGAATCATATATCTCATATCATCATCATATATCATAGTCATAAATCACATGCATAATAAAACTAAAATAAAATGTTGATACTTATCCTTTCATCAATCCTTAGCTTCTACCCTTTTCTTTATTCCATATGCACTCAGGATCGGTTGCCACACCAGAAAAACACCCAGTGCCTTCTCCTCAACCACGTGCATAGACACATAGTGTGCTTCACACACATATAACCACACGTCATACAACACCATGTAATACATGCACCTAGTACCACGTTCCTTCAACAAAGCATGTATGACATGCGTATAACACCACATGTACACTAGTACCATATGCATAAAGCACCACCTGCACAAGGTTTGCAAAACATCACATGTACACGACACCACCTGCACAATGTGTACATAATGCCACATGTATATTGCACCACTATACAATGTGTACACAATACCACATGTACACAGTACCATGCACATGACAGGTACGTGACACCACATATACACAACGCGACATGCACGACATGTACACAATACCACCTGCACACAATGCCACTTGTACAACATGTACACAACACCACATGCACACAACACCACCTGTACAATCATGCACACAACACCATATGTACATAGCGCCACATATACAACATTCACACAACACCAACTGTACATAGCACTGCATATCCAACATGTACATGGATTTATTTGTACACAACACTACATATCTAATCATGCACACAACACGAGATGCAATATTCGCACAACACTATCTATATGATCATGTACATAACATTTCATAAACAACATGTACACACACTATATATACACAGCACCGCATGTGCACACATCATGGATGAAACATGTACAACATATACAACATATGCACAATAGTAGTACCACACATCCAAAACCACACTGTACTTACCAAGAAACCTTGCTTCTAGTATCTTATCCATGCTTATCCTAGCATGCCGCAGACTACATTGCTTTCATTTTGCTGATGTATCCCTCGATATAACATGTCCACAACATAAGCATAGGCATAATACAAGCATATAATATAAATTCATATTCACATGATGTTGAACTCATATATTTGTCATGACTACTCTTCCCACTTGATTCCTCATAACTAGGAACTTTTTCATGCCGTTCACTTATATAAGCGATCATTCCACCACAAGAACGATTCTTGATGATCTGCCAGACATCGACATAGTTACATGGATACATACATATATAATCATTAGCATAAAACAATCACCATCCTGTTAGACAACAACATGCATACATAAATGTATACCTATATAAACATTAACGTAATCGCATGATCATAACATAATTACCAGATAGCATAAGGTCTAGTTTAAGAGAACTTCCTTATTCGTGCACAACAAGCACAACATGAAGAAAAATAGTTCCCAACATAGCCAAGACATATGATGCCTCATATCCATTTACTTTACCTTTTCTGGTTACCTTTCTCATGTCTATCATGTCATCGTCCACTTACCGCAATGGACCGAACCAGTCCAACTGACTGTCATAGTCTTACCTTCTATTTTGCTTACTCATGCACTGAACTTCATCCAGGTCTTACATCATATGTTGGGTACCACACATCTCTCCCATAGTTCCTTTAACTTCCTCCTTTCCCAACCAATTCCCAAGACTCAAAACATAAAAGGCAATTCCAAGAAATAAACAAGAAGTAAAACCATGAAAACCAATAACAACACGACACCACAACAAAGTGGCATAACTATGCACTAGACACAATCAAAATAAAAAATCAAGTGCAAAAATTGCAAAAGACCAAAAGAACAAGACTAACAACAAACACCATTACTCAATCCCCATGGCTCCCAAAGAAAACTCGACCTGAGCCTTCTTTGAGATTTCATGGAAACCTCTCTTGCCATGAAATTCCCTCCATCATGTTTTCATTAAAACATAATTTTTAGTGCATAAATAAACATAACAATACACTAGTTACCTCATCTTGTTGTGCAAAGCACGTTGCTTGCAACTAAACACATCCACGCCATCCTTCAAGGGACTTTAATTCCCTTGACAGATCCACCTGTAACTATATGTTAGCTAATATACCTATCAAGCACATGTCCATGAACATAACACATATCCAAATAATTTTAGACAAATTAGGGTTAAGGAGACTTCCAGTATGCAAAGCAATCATTCTTTTGGAATTAGAGTTTCCAAACATAGCCAAAGGAATTCTTGCCCAATTCCTTTCTTTGACCTTTTCCTTGCTGCAATTGAATGTTGCTATGCACTGTCACATCGCCCAACTATTAGTTATATAAACACATCAACTATTACCTTGTCATGCTAATACAAAACATTTTTCCTGCAACTACTTACACATGTCAACCCCATGTTACAAATACCAAGACAATCATATCTATCAATTTGAAATCAATTTTTACAAATAATCATGTCATAACCCATAGTCAACTCATAGTCACTAGACATAATGCTACAACTGTCAACTACATTCGAGTACATATCAATTTTGGATTTAAGAGATCTGTGGTTTATATCTTCTCACTTAGTTATTGGAGAATCCACAGTAAAAACCATTTTTCGTCAATGTTTCAAATCCCAACTGGGATCGATCATCAGGACTTCATGAATGCTTGATAGAAGAAGAGCTCAATTGAGGGATTAAATAGCAATGAGGAGATTTGGTTTTGGGAAGAGATGAATGTCGGCCTTGTTTCAATAATATTAATTTTTGATTTAATTATTGATGAGTTAATTAATTGATTTTAATTTATTATAAATTATTATTATGTTAATTATTATTATAATTAAATTTAATAACTTATTTTTATTTTTAATATAATATAATATAATAATCTATATTATAAATATTTAGTGATTATAATGTTTAGTAAATTGTATTAATATCAATATTTAATATATATAATATATGTTAGTATAAAATTTATTATAAAATAGTATGAAAAATCTATATATTAATTAATAATATATGTTGGTATTTAATGAATAGTAATATTAGTGTACTGTATATTAAAATAACTTAAAATAATAATTATTATATTAGAATTAATTAATATTAATAATATTAGAAATCAATATTAATAATTAATAGTTGATAATTAATAACTAATTAATAATAATAATAATAATGGCTAATTGATAATTCATGACCTAATAATTAATATTAATAATTAAAATAGTAATCATAATAATAAATAATAATTAATTAATTAATAATTAATAAATAATTAATAAATAATAATAATTGATAATTCATGTCAAGTGTTTAATTTTTAATTATTAATAAATAGTTTAACTAATTAATATATTTATTTTTATGAATAGTATAACTAATTAATATCTTTTAATTAATACATCATAATAATGATTTATAATAATAGTTAATGATAAGGTAATAGCTATTTTCATAATTACTAATGTAAATATTGTAATTAAGTACTAGTTATTATTATTATTATAATAATTAAATTATTATAGCAATGCTACTAACTACTAAAAAATAGAAAGGGAGTGGGAAATCTACCACTAAATGCTATGCCTAAGAAGTATTGTTGACCTTAATTTCTCTGATTAGGGGAAGCCAGCTTCCACTAATCTCCATATCATTGTCTCTGTTGAGATTATGCGGATGCTTCATAATTTCAAGAGCTTCTCTAATATTTCGTCTATGATGTTGTTCTTCCCTTGCGACAATTGAGGCGCTTTCCAAATAGACATGGTGTTTTGTTTTTGAGGAGTGTTCTGCCAAGGCAAAGGTACGAGACCTTTCATTCTTAATATTAGCTCCATGTTCCTTAAGTCTAGTCTATAGGGAGCAACCTGTTTCACCAATGTAGCTTTTTCCACATGAACAATCTATTTTATAGACTCCCTTAAGCTGATGTCTATCGATACTATCTTTGACCAACCTCATACCTTGTTTAATAGTTCCAGGTGCTTAGAATTGTGTGTTTATGTTTTTCTTCCTTAGGATTTTAGCAATATTATATGTTACTCCATGGATATAAGGTACGAATACCCTACCACACTGAGGCTGGTCTTGAGCCTTAGGTTTATGAGATAACATCCTTCTTTCAGCTTTCTCTATAGCTCTTTTAATCTCTTTTTCTTTGTAGCCTATGCTCTTAAAGGTTGAAACTAAATTTTTCTTTTCTTCATGAAGATGCTCAGAGTCAGAAATTCGAAGCCAGCTTGGTGGAAGCGATTCATCGATGATACCAATATAAAATGGACACATGGTAAAACAGAGCTTGACAAGTTCTTTATTCACTTGAATTCTATCTCACCAGAAATAAAATTACTTTGAAAAGAAAGCCCTGGAATCTTACCCTTTGAAGCCAGTTTGGTGGAAGCGATTCGTCGATGATACCAATATAAAATGGACACATGGTAAAACAGAGCTTGACAAGTTCTTTATTCACCTAAATTCTATCTCACCAGAAATAAAATTACTTCGAAAAGAAAGCCCTGGAATCTTACCCTTTGAAGCCAGCTTGGTGGAAGTGATTCGTCGATGATACCAATATAAAATAGACACCTGGTAAAATAGAGCTTGACAAGTTCTTTATTCACCTAAAATCTATCTCACTAGAAATAAAATTACTTCGAAAAGAAAGCCCTGTAATCTTACCCTTTGAAGCCGGATTGCTGGAAGCGATTCGTCGATGATACCATTATAAAATGGACACATGGTAAAACAGAGCTTGACAAGTTCTTTATTCACCTGAATTCTATCTCACCAGAAATAAAATTTACCATGGAACTTGAAGAAAACATGAGCATTCCATTTTTAGATGTGCTCATCATCAGGAAAGAGGATGGCTCTTTAGGGCATAAGGTTTTCAGGAAGTCAACCCACACAGAAAGCTACCTCCACGCTGATTCCCACCATCACCCAGCCCAGAAATTTGGTGTTTTAAACACTCTTGCTATCAGGGCCCTTCGAATTTCTGACGTTGAGCATCTTAATGAAGAAAAGAAACATTTAGTTTCAACCTTTAAGAGCATAGGCTACAAAGAAAAAGAGATTAAAAGAGCTATAGAGAAAGCTAAAAGAAGGATGTTATCTCATAAACCTAAGGCTCAAGACCAGCCTCAATGTGGTAGGGTATTCCTACCTTATATTCATGGAGTAACAGATAAGATTGCTAAAATCCTAAGGAAGAAAAACATAAACACGCAATTCTCAGCACCTGGAACTATCAGGCAAGGTATGAGGTCAGTCAAAGATAGCATTGATAGACATCAGCTTAAGGGAGTCTATAAAATAGATTGTTCATGTGGAAAAAGCTACATTGGTGAAACAGGTCACTCCCTGCAGACTAGACTTAAGGAACATGGAGTTGATATTAAGAATGAAAGGTCTCGTACCTTGGCCTTGGCAGAACACTCCTCAAAAACAAAACACCATGTCTGTTTGGAAAGCGCCTCAATTGTCGCAAGGGAAGAACAACATCATAGATGAAAGATTAGAGAAGCTCTTGAAATTATGAAACATCCACATAATCTCAATAGAGACAATGGTATGGAGATTAATGGAAGCTGGCTTCCCCTAATCAGAGAAATTAAGGTCAACAATACTTCTTAGGCATAGCATTTAGTGGTAGATTTCCCTCTCCCTTTCTGTTTTTTAGTAGTTAGTAGCATTGCTATAATAATTTAATTATGATAATAATAATAATAACTAGTACTTAATTACAATATTTACATTAGTAATTATGATAATAGCTATTACCTTATCATTAACTATTATTATAAATCATTATTATGATGTATTAATTAAAAGATATTAATTAGTTATACTATTCATAAAAATAAATATATTAATTAGTTAAACTATTTATTAATAATTAAAAATTAAACACTTGACATGAATGATCAATTATTATTATTTATTAATTAATTATTAATTATTATGATTACTATTTTAGTTATTAATATTAATTATTAGGTCTTGACATGAATTATCAATTAGCCATTATTATTATTATTAATTAGTTATTAATTATCAACTATTAATTATTAATATTGATTTCTAATATTATTAATATTAATTAATTCTAATATAATTATTATTATTTTAAGTTATTTTAATATACAGTACACTAATATTACTATTCATTAAATACCAACATAGATTATTAATTAATATATAGATTTTTCATACTATTTTATAATAAATTTTATATATATATATATATATATATATATATATATATATATATATATATATATATATATATTGAATATTAAATATTAATACAATTTACTAAAGATTATAATCACTAAATATTTATAATAAAGATTATTATATTATATTATATTAAAAATAAAAATAAGTTATTAAATTTAATTATAATAATTAAGATAATAATAATTTATAATAAAATAATAATTTATAATAAATTAAAATCAATTAATTAACTCATCAATAATTAAATCAAAAATTAATATTATTGAAACAAGGCCGACATTCATCTCTTCCCAAAACCAAATCTCCTCATTACTATTTAATCCCTCAATTGAGCTCTTCTTCTATCAAGCATTCATGAAGTCCTGATGATGGATCACAGTTGGGATTTGAAACATTGACGAAAAATGGTTTTTACTATACATATCAATTGTATCAACACATATATGTTAGTAAAATGACCTTAAAACAAGATCATTGGAACAAATATTCATATTACGAAATTCATCAAACATTAAACCAACTTGCAAACATACCATGTTAAATAAATCAACCAGATACCGAACACTCAAACACTAAATAGATGTCATAATTAAACAGTCAAGCACAAGATAGATGACATAAACAAGTTCATAACTTAATGTATCTCAGGAGAGGTGATCTTGTCTACACAATCAATCCACGCTAGCATGATACAACTTCACAACATATCAACTCAAACATAAATCATGATATCCATAATAGTAACTAACTAATATGTTCACATCATAAGCTCATAAGCATTTGCTGTTCATGCATAACAATCACAAATGTACAATCAATCTAGATTAGTACGACAACATATCACAAATACGTCGGCTCATACCTGAATATCGCGACCATAACCATCTTCATAGGTCAAACCAGGTTAACACAATACATATAACATCAAGATCTTCAATGCGATGAACATAACCATCACACATATGACCAGTCCAAATTACAACATCAATATCTCATGAAATAACCCTAATCATCAAGTTAATAGCATATAAAAATAATAAGCTATATATCATGCTCATCAACAACATATAACCTAATCATTAATTTATCTAACATAAAACAACAATAGCAATGCATACAACCATAGATTATCATCATTATTCATTATTTGACTCATGTACATATGACTATGCTAATCAATTGTCATCTATTATGTACGTAACCATATCATCAAAATACATGTACATAAATCTAATGTATATAAACTTAATGCATATAACAATCCTTGACTTACATACATGCATACCAAACATACAATACTTGCATGATGATATGCTCTTACCCCAAATTCCAATGATGCAACCTCATTATGATGATCTTCATATCCTGCTCTATCTCAACCAACACATTAGCATCATAACATACAAATATCACCCTAATAACCTAAATTGCATACCACGACTTCACAAGGAACGTTTGACCTACTATTCATGCATAACTATAACCAAGACCATACATGCATGACAACTGCATACAGACATATAACACATGAGTACCAAACCATATCCACATCATTCTAGCTAGAGTCCGGTCATCAATGCATGCCCATCATAACTTCACAAACCATGAACTCATGCATGAAAACAACCATTACTCCACTATACGCATTTCCACATGCAACCATCAGCATGCATAAGCAATGCATAATCAACTACACATACGCATAAACACAGGTAGTCGATCACAAGCAATCAATTCTTGTAACCAAACCTACAAGTCTGATACATGTAGACAAGCATACAATAATGTAACCAATCATACAAGGATGTAATCAAGTGACAGATAACCAACTTGTAAGTGAGATACAAAAATATGTAACAAGTCACATACTCATGATGATGCATTCCACAAAATCAACATCATGTTCCTCATGACAACCTTACTACCATCATGATCAACATAAATCAAATGCAACAAGCAGATGGAATGAAAGTGTAAGAGACACACATGTAACTAACATGCATGCATGACCAACACAGACCTCCCATCCAGTCCGAGGGGTGAACCATGCTCTGATACCACTCTGTAATGCCCTCCTCACACCTCTACTCAAGTAACCAGCTAATCGGGATAAACATGTGATGAGAGGCTACTATGATTGGATTCAACCTCCTATGTGACCTTAAGGAAGTGGAATTGATGAAACGCATCAACTAACCTATCCACATTAGCAACATAAACCTTAGGGGACATGTCAGTCACTAAGACATCCTGTCCCTGGGTTCCTCTGATGTTCTAGACATCTTAAGCCTCAGTCTCTCTCATGTTATAGGCATGACAACATACAGAAATCTAAAGTTTCTCTCATAGGATTGTATGCCAACATCCAGAGATCCAATTTTCTAGTGTTATGTCAATGACCCTGGGATTTGAGCCAGTTTTTCAGGCCTAGAGCCCAAGTCACTTCCCAAAATGGAATGATAGCTTAAGATCAGTCAAAGAATAGGGAAACAATGATGCAAAAAAAATAATCTAAACAAGACCTTAATCAAACCCTACTATCCATGATAGGAGTTTCGTCAAACATGCCACCAACATGTACCCTACAGGTGTAAACAATAGAATTAAGTGTAGGTATCTCATTTCATTTGCTGCATTATCATCTATTAGGCCATAGATACATTATCCATTCATTTACAGGTACAAACATGTTGAGAGCCATACATAACTATTGTAATAAAACACTCATATAACCAACATAATAACAACAAAAATACTCATGAAATTACAACCATATAGACCACATATAATCCATCAAAATTCTGATAGAAATAAAAGGAGAAATAACCTTTCCTTAATGACGAAAAAACCAAACCCCAGATGGGACTTCCATGTTTCACCTGACCATAGAACGACTGAGCCAAATCTCTTTCAACCATTCATACTCGTGCCATATTCCAAGCATGAATGTGGGACTCAAACCAAAAGAACCAACCAGGGCATACCGAGGCTAAACCACCTCACCCTCATCAATCGAAACCAGGATTTACTGTAATCCATCCCCGACCACTAGGCCAATACAATGAACACATCATAATAGGCTTTACTATGATCTCCACCTAATCACTAGGCCAAACAAGCATGGATGCCACCGAATTTCTCCACCTACACTGTGAGGAATTTTCTTTTCTCCTAGTCTCTTAGGTTTTACCGCAATCCAAACCCAGATCACTAGGCCCTAAATCGAGACCCACTCTCCAAGCTTTACAGCATATCCCAAACCGGGATTACTAAGCCCAACAGAGAGAAAACCACCTCTTGACTTTACTGTATATCCTGTCATTCACCAAAAAGGATTCCTAGGCCCATCGAGGCAACAAAATCCTGGCTTTGTTGTAACCCATAGTCTGGATCAGGGTTCACTAGGTCAACGGCTTTACCACAATCCATAGTCTGGTTCAGGGTCCACTACGCCATGTGCTATATCATATAGAGATTCATCCCACTCAACTTTGAATCCATCTGACAATCCAGCTCAACCAAAACATGAGAACCCCATCACACCATGGCTACTCGAAAATGGAAAGGCTAGGCTAAAAACATTGTTACACTCGGTAAAACCCATGCCACAATAACAAAAGAACCACATGCAATACCATGCATGCAAAATCTAGCAAGGAAAATACACATGCAAACCAATATCTACAAGGAATCCTGCTGTAGCTACTTGATCCTTCTCTTCCTTACTTGCTCCTTCCTTCTTCTTGCCTTATTTTCCTTTCTTGATCCCATGCATAACCATAGCAAAATCTTGAGCCAAGAGCTTACATTGACTAAAAGCTTAACATTGACTAAGAAGCTTGCAACTGATCCTCAGAAGCCCTTTTATGAATGAGGCTTCTATTTTCTTCATTTTCTTCCTCACATGCAATCTATGTCCTTTCACCTTCCTCTTCTCCTAATTTCCTTTATTTTCATAAATAAAATGCCAATAAATGCTTCATGCCATTCCAAAGCCTTATCCATTTCCTTTGCCAATTTACTTAGCCATAACAAACATAATCAACTCCCACTAGGATGTTTCTCCGACCATTTAGGTTGTAATACATGTAACATCACCATGGACTTCTATATATTTTTACATGAGTTTTTTAACTACAGTTGTTACAATTAGAGATTTTTTGGATGGAGACAATTTTATTAAAGGATTCCATTCTTTCAATTTGTAAAACATTGAGACTTCAACAAGACTTCAACAAGATTGAATCAAAATAAAAGGTACACAACAGGTCCTCTAAGTAAGGGTAGATAATATTTGTTCCCAAGCCAAAATGATTTTATCGATGTGGAAATCTTAAGCTTGGAATAGGGAACAAAATCTAATTTCATCTGAATTTACATTACTTATTCTTAGAGATTTATTTGAAATTCATGATTTGTTTTGTTCCAAGTTCATTAATTCAGAACATATATGATAAAAATAACACAATGAATTTTCCATGGTTGAGAAATATTCAAAAACCTCTTGACTTTTCTCAGATATTGAGTCAACCTCACACTATCCCTAATAATTTAGATAAATTTCCTATACTTAAAGGAGATCATTCACAAAATGTTCATGATTTTCTAGAAGTATTTATTAGAACCACATCTAGAATGAAATTGGAGCATCTTGAAGTTGCAATGAAATGTTTTTTCTTTGCATTAGGTGGTGATGCATCTAGGTGGTTTTTTAGTTTTCCTAATAATAGCATTAGCAATTTCAATGCATTAAGATACAAATTCTTTGAAAGATGGTAAAATATTTTAAATTTATTTTAAATGCTTTAACTAAAATAAAAAATAAATATAATGATATTGTGGATGAATTTAATGCTAGATTTGGTAATTTAGACCACAAGGTACCCCAAGACCATAAACCGACCAAAAATGTTATGTTAACCTATTAAAATATTTTCAAGGAAATTGTGCTTTCTTCCTTCATCATGCACAACCAAAGACCATTGAAGAAGATAAAACTAGTGCTAAAAGTATAGACAATTTTATGAAATTATTTGGTAAACCAAATTTAATAAATCCACATGAGTCACGAAGTAGATATCAAACAAAAAAATTTGAAACAAATGATAAAGCTTCATCCTCTAGTTTAGATGACCTTATCTTTGAATTAGTTAATAATTTTGAGTTTTAGTAGACCATGAAAGAAATGGCCCAAGGTTAGAAATGTTTTCAAAATAAAGTTACTAAATTAAAGAGGAATCGACAATCCTTTACTCCTAAGAATAAATTCCCTCCTTAGTCAGCTCTAAAACATCCTTATCAGGGTCATAAACCTACAAACCCTTTAAAATATAATAACACTTTGGAAAAATTTAGTCATTACTTATGTAGGGTGTGTGATTCCCTCCATTCTAAGTTTACTTGCATAGCCTTTATAGAGGCATATAATACAAACAAGCCTAATGTCTCTAGTTTTCTAGAAACTTACACTTCGTCATCCATTTCTAAGAGTAGTGGTTTGTTTGAAGGACTTGAACCCCAAAATAGTGAAATCAAAGTTGATAGAGCTACTAGATCATTTGGAATGATGCCTTCCCAAGATGAAATCAAGCAAATGTATGTTGAGCTCTTTAAGGGAAATACATATCAATGGAAAGGTAAGGAAGAATATTATCTAAGCCAAGCATCTGATCAAACATACTCATCATCCAAGAGGGAAGTTGATCAGCCAAAGTCTTTGGAATCTATGGAACAAGATGTGGACATTTCTGGTTGGGAAAGAAATGTTAAAGTACCTATTCTCATTATCATAGAAACATAGCCTATGAGATAGATTGTTTTGGCCAACGAACAAGTACAGAGCCTCTGAGATAGATGGTTTTGGCCAACAAACAATTTATTCACTTCCCACTAACATCGGCCAGTCCACATTTCCCACAGTACAACATTCACCAAATTTCCCTTCCATTTTATGTTCAATACACAAAAACCATGATTTGGGGGTTGGAAGCTTCACAAGAAACTGATGAGTATTCTGGGGAGGCGAGGTTATTTGATTCATTTCTCTCAACTAATTAATATTCTACAAAGGCAAGTTACAACTTATCAATCTTCTAAGAGAGAAGTTACAACTTACCCAATCACATGTCCCTAGCGCTCTACAACTTTTCACACGTACACATAATTCATTAAGTCTACATGTCGACTGCCACAACTATCAGCCTAGACAAAGGGTTTTTCAGTAGATTACAGTGCATATCCAATTCCTATGGAAACTAGCTCGACCATAAGGACTTCACCATAGATAACTATCGGTTGACCATTCCTCCAACAAACTACCCACATCTTCATTTACATTGCAATAATGGAGCGAACTAGGCAGTTGAAAATTGTTCTCTAGAGCATGGGTCACAGGGGTGCCAACTGAAATTTGTTTTATGGAGAGTGGGAAATAGGAGCACGCCAAATTTTTAGTGTCTATATATGCAAGTTGATTCCAATGCATAATTTTGTAGTTAGGGTTCATACTGGGTTTGATCAGAGCGACCTAGAGAGAAGCATTTGAGCTAGTAGCAAGGCACACAACAAAGGCACAGGAAGCATCTAAGCTAGACGTATCAAGGAACACAACAAAGTTTCTATTTTCCTATTCATTATATTTCTTAGAAAAATCATCATCTTAGAGGTCCATGATAAAACTCATATGTGGTTATAGATCTAGAGGTTTTTCATTATCAAGGAATCATATGCCATCATAGCTTACCATGCTTGCATTCCCTGACAAGATAATTCGAAAATAATATGGTGTCAAAATATGTGGCTGAAACTTTCTATGTACCTATGGTTGTTATTGCATAGGAAGACTTTAAATTAGGATGGGATAAGGAAAAAAAATTGAAATCTCTTTTATTAACTTAGGATGCGAAAAGGAAAAATAGTTTTGAAAGCCCTTTTGTATGTTTCTTATGCAAAGATAGTTAGGAATATCTTGAGCACCTCTTCAAGTCCTACCCTTTTCCAAAACCATTATGGGAGAAAGTTTTATCTCTTTTTAATCAGTTAGACATAACACTAAGCAACATTATGCACTTATTTTATTCTTGGAGGAATACAACTTTTAAGAACCTAGTTCTAAATAGAGTTTGATGTTTGCTACCAAGTTTTCTCTCGTGTCATACATGGAAGGAATGCAACAAGTGTATATTTTAATTCTTAACCTTTTCTCTAGAATATGTAGTAGCTAAAATTATGCAAGGCATTAGAGAAATAGTTCTCATCCCAGCCTGGTGCTTAGATGATTGGTAAGCTCCTATGGAGGGATATTCTATACTCTCTCTCGTACAACTCCCCCCTATTTCTTTGACCCCCTAGAGGCTTGAAAGTATTCTTTCTAGAATAGCTATTTTAATTACCTCCATTTCTGTTAACCTTCCCCCACATGCTCATTGATAGGTAATTAAGCTCGTTGACCAGTTGAAAAATCAAGGATTCCTAACTCCAAATTTATATATGCATCACCATTAGACATATGTACCTCCAACTCTTAAAAATGGTTGCCTTGTTCTAGAAAAACATAATGTATTACACTTGGATCAGGTGAGGTGGGAGGCTATCAAGAACTTTTCACCCCCACATAATAAACAAGGGTAATATGTTTCCTTCCTTGACATCACTTTACCATATGGGAACAAATAAGGTTTTAGTGCATTCATTAGAGAGTGCAGGACATGAGTTCAAACTGTAAAGAGATTATGGAGCTTGCATCGCAGAAAATCTTGCAAATGGTAGATGTGGGTTATGTGCCATCATTTTCAATGCTAGCTCCACTTGGGTATTTCATTGTGCACAACTTTGCTTGGAATTCACAAACTTTAAGGCATTCTAGAATGCGGATTGAATGGTTGTTTCCTTCAATGTTGTTTTTTCTCTACTAGCCCCCTATGTTTTTTCCATTTATGAGCGAGCAATATCATCCTTACCATCTCCACTACATGTGTTTGTATGTTCTTAGGGCTATTAGATCCTCTACCTATTTAGAGGCTCATGGAACATAACTTAGTTTGGTTCATTGATTTTGACCGGGGTTGGAATAATGGTTAGGAAGTGCACAATGGTTCAATGTGATGGTGGTAGTTAGAATGAGATGGGAGGTGCTTGAGTTCAATCCAGGGAAAATGCCTCCACACAATTATCTAGAGAATAGGTCCCTATAGAAGTTTGAGATCGACTCTGAGAGTTTTAGGCAGATGTGTTTATGGAGTGGGGTTTTCTTTTAGATTCTAAAGTTCTAATGGACATCATATATTGTGCACTTGACTCTAGACATACTAGGGGTAGGAAAAATCAACACTTGCTCATAATTGACTTATACTGGTGGATGAAAATGTTGCTTAGAAGGGTTATGATGGAGAGAAATGAGGCTAAAGGTATCTTGCTAATTCTAAAAAATGTGGTTCCCAACCAACAAGAGATGGGGACTTGTCTCAAGTACATTGAACCTCAAATGTCTCTTGCTCCAAGCCAAGGAGGTGGTAGTTAGGGAGGTTGTAGCCAATCCCACGTGAAATTTTCTGATAGAGCTCATTTTGTACTAGAATAAGTTCAAGTATGTGATCCATTCATATGCATCAAATGGCTCAATTCCTCTAAAAGAAACTACCACCATCTTATCATCTACTGGTTTATCATAGAATATGAAGACCTGGGTACCTTTTCTCCTCAGTAAATCTGTGCATATGTGGGAAAACATACATTAATACATTTATAAAATCAGAAATTGATAACTTCCCTCTGTTATTCTGATTCCTTTTTTTTGTGTGAAGGTTGTAGTTAAATGACCCTTTAAATGTTGCTATAAAGGATGCCCAAAACCATGTTACCAAAACTATGAAGGAGTCTGTACAAATTCTGCCAAATTCTCCTATTTTATCGAAGAGTGAATGTGTATGGTATTTGTTCCATAGACATATAATTATAACATATATGGTGCTTTCTACTTTCCAAACCTACACTTCAAATGTTACAAAGAACATTCAACCTCATGGCTGCTTAGGAAGATTGTCCAATGTCAACGCAATAATACATCCATAGATGTTTTTGTATTTTTATAATAAGATTGATGGTGTAATTTTCTAAGGCTAGTGCCCATGTAATTGGGATATGGAGTTATGGTAGATTTAGAATAGAAGGGTTTGATAATATGGAGAATATGTAATTAAGCCATTATTCATGTGTCATAATTACTATGAAGGAAAATTTTAGAATATGCAAGAACACACAAGATGAACTCATGGGGGCTTCATTGAGGGAGAAATACCATACCACGTGGGTTCATATTGGGGGGTATATATTGAGGAAAAATTGACTTAATATATTGGGGGATATATACAGGGTAAAGGTTTTTATAATGGAAGTTATAAAAAAATTGAGTTGAAAGTTAATGAAAAAATATTAAGGGGTATAAAAAATGTTAATGGAAAAATGGATACCTACAATATCTAGTGAAAGTAGGGGTTTTTTAAATTGGGCAGGTGTATTGGGTTCATATTGGTAGGGGGTTAAATAATGTGATTTTTAGAGGTATTTTCCAATATGTAGTCAATTTAGGGGTATTGTTTAGTATGCCATGAACACACACGATATGTCAGAGGTTCATTGAGTGAAGCCCCCGTGGATGAACTATCATGACTATGAATTTACAACAAAAAATAATGTGGAACCAACAATTGAAGAAGATAGTGACAACTTCTCTGAAAAATAGAAATGATAGAAGCAAGGTTCTTCAATAATTCATAAATACATCAAGGATTAGGAAGGATTTCATGACCTGAATCCTAATATCTTCTTGTGGGACAAATTTTCCCTCTCTATAAAGATTTTTCAAGCAGCAAACCTAATGTCGACACTTGCAAAATCCTAATAATCCATTAAAAGATGAAAGAGATGAAAAAACATCAGCTTAAGCCATTTCCCATCATCCAACTTAAACTTTACTATTTGTCTCATCTATTCCATCCAAGGCAACCATTCTTGTGAAATGCCTGGTGTTGAATCTTCTCTGTGCTGATTCTACAATTGAGAAAATTTAATGCCCCTTTCCTGAACCTGTTAGAGCATGCTTTTTGCACTTACTTTCTTCCTCAGCTAACTATGCATTATCATGGTCCTTTGGTAAATGGGACACATCCTTTTTGTTGATATATTTACTTCTAAATGGATAGGAATCCAAAACTAATTGGCTTTAACCATTGTATATGACCCTGTAAAAATTTTCAAAAATGATCATGGAATCATTGTTTTTACGCGACACAACATAATTTTAAACTCTTGATCAAGGCCTTCTCTTTTCTAGGAAAGATAACTTATCTAAGCTCTTGTTTGAAAGGGATTCACAATTGGTAATTTCTTCCCTCTAAAGATTCATTGTGGATCAACTCTAAAAAAATATCATGCATTTGCAAGCTTGAAAGTCTTATTTCTAAAATAGCTAGTCTAATTTCCTCCATTTCAGTTATCCTTCCCCCACATGTTCATCGAGAGGTAATTATGCTTGTTGACCATTTGGAAAATCAAGGATTCCTAACTCTAGATTTACATATGCATCACCATTGGAAATATGTGCCTCCAACTCTTAAAAATGGTTTCATTTCTCTAGAAAAACACAATGTATTACACTCGAATCAGGTGAGGTGGGAGGCTATAAGGCATTTTTCACCCAATAGGCATTTTCTTGGCTACAGAATAGGGATTGGAAAGGAATTTCATGAAAAAATGTACAGATCTCAGTTCTTGGAAGTGAATGGGAAGCTGGTCATATATCATATGTGGGAGAAAAATGATTTGAGATTTTCAGTGTTTCAGATCATAGAAAGGCACCGAGAAATTATTAAGGTAAAGATTATGTTTCAATCTAGGTTTCCCATATCCAAGTTGATTAAGAAAGGGAACTATCTGTAGCTTTCTTTGTGAACCTTGCCATTGTTGGACGTTGTCATAAGGAAAAATATGCACTGAGTGTGATTGAAGCTGCAAGAACAAATGATTTGTAAAAATAAGAAGTCAGAGAACCAAATTTCAAAGTGGTGAAGATGAGAATTCCAGTTTTATTTTGATGTATATGCAGCAAGAACATTCTAATAGATTAATCAATGGGAATATTAGATTACTTGGTTTTATGAAAATATATGATATAATGAATGTAAATTTCCTTAATTGAAAAAAAAATGTATATATGATGCCACGAATGCCAACTCCTTGAGGGATATTCTTATTTCAGAATAGAATTATATTTGTCACTGATACATTCTTGACAAGGTTAAATATACAAAATTACAAATTAATATTGTTTTTTTCATGTTATAACAAAGATTTGTTTGTTTTACCATTGCTACTTTTTACATTGGATTTCGGTTCATAAAATAAAGTCGATTCATTTTAAGATTATAGAAATAAATTTATAACATTCGAACATATTGCAGTTGGTTTCTTCCAATTTTTTAATTTATTGATTTTTAGATCATTAGATATATGAAAGTTTAAAATGATGGTCATTGCTTTAGTTTGTGAAGGCTTTGTGATCTTCTCACTATGACGGAGTGCCCATGATTGTTGTGTCTGAAAAATGAATTTGATAGTATAAGATTAGAGATATTCAAAGCGATTAAATGAGAAACAAATTACTGCTCTGTTAAAAGTTACATGTCCACGGCCCTGAGAAAGGGAAATGGACATCTTTTAGGCTTTGTTTTCTACTGTTAAATCAAGTAGGAAGTGTTTTCTTATTTTTATAGATAATTGTTGCTTCTTCTTTGGTAATTGATATCCTTATATTTTGAATTTGATACTCTATCAATGTATATATATAATATATATGATGCTTCAATTGAAAATTTCCAAATGACAAAGGAGAACTTCTCTTCTACTGCTTGGATTAAGAATGGGGAGGACTGGATCATGAGACCCTGTTTTCTATTCCTAAAACCAAAAAGAGTGGAATTTAATTGGTTTCTAAGGTGTGACATGTTTAATGTAGACTGTGTATCAGAATAATTTTGATCAAGATCCTTATGCGAAGGAATTTGGTCTAAAAATTAGTGACAAACTTGCCTCTGTGGAAGCTTGAATATTGCCCATTCCATGGGTAAATATTGAAAGTTAGTTTCTTCGTCTAGATTAAACATGATATGATTTTGATATTTTTAGGAAATCACTAGTAGATCTACTTTCATGAAATCAATTTTCGCAATCTATGTAATTTACTCACTTTGCATATGTAGTTGAAATACCACGACACTGGGAAGGAAAAAGTATGCCTACCGTAGATAGGTCAATGGAACATGATGAATAATTTTTTAACTAACATCTTCATAGCATGAGATGAAACAAAAATTGGTCAATGGAGGCATAGTTAACCATTGGGCTTGTATCAACTTCTCATGGGGCATTCAATAAAGTTTTTCTCTTGGATTTTGTCATGAGTTGGCTCAAATGTGCCAAATCTCTGGCATGGTAGGAACATGTGGGCCTTGTTGACCTTTCATATTCCTTTTATAGGTTGTAACACGATTGGCAGTTTATCTTATGATGTACAAAAAACCTGGAAAAATTCTCCTAATATATGTTATTGGTTTATGCCTTCCCTTGATTGCAAGTATTCATTCTTGAACCTATTATTCCAATCTACATGGCATGATCTGACCAGGTTGAAAGAGATCTGAAAATTGTATACAAAGATGCAATGAAAAAACTCAGAGGCAAGGAATTGGAGCTCCTCATAGTCATTCTACCCGAAAACAATGGATCTTTGTATGGTTAGTATTTTATTCTTTCTTTAGGATTCAATAGTGTTTGTTTATGAATTGAGTTCATTGAATTTGACACCTGAACTATTTATTGTTGCAGATTTGTCAGCAGAATGAGTACTTTTAGTTAGTGGTTCTAATCATTTTTGCAATACTTGCAGTTTTTTCACACAAGATTGATATGTAGATTGATTATGCAGAGTGTTTGAGTAGAGACATGATAACAGAGAAGCATCTTACCTTACCATGATTTCCTGAATGTTTGAATGAGTGTAGGAGATAAGAATAATCATTGTTTATATATATTAGATTTCTAAAATTTTTAATCAAATGAAAATAATAATTACAATAAACCACAATACAATGCATAATATTTACCCAATTAAAACCTAGAGATCAAAAATAGATGCACAAAAAAGACATGTCCTGCATCAAGAAAATAGTGAACAAATAACTTTTTTCTAATTTGTTTTACTCAAATATGGTAATCCACTGTTTGTATTGAAAATTGTAATTTTTTTATGGATTCATCATCTGATAAAATCTTGCCTGCCTAATTTGATTAAAAAGGGCATCTCATTGGTCCATTGTAAACATTCGATTGAAAGGGATTGTCAAAAAAATTGATACAAGTTGTTGAATTTTCTTGCTACTTGTGTGGCATTGAGTCACCTTAATGGAGGAAAAATAGTTGGGTATTTCCATGGCCATTGTTATTTTAATGAAGGAAAATTTATTGGATAATGACATAGGAAATATATAGTATGGTTTCAACTTTTCAATTATTCATTTTATATTATGGTGTACAATAATTTTTGACAAGTTGTATTGAATCAATCATAGTTATCATAGTTGTATTTTGTTTCATGGTCATTGTGAAAACTCATTTGAGACACATTTCTTTTGATAGTTTTCTCTTAAGTTACTTGTTGACATTCTAAATATTTTCTTGGTTCTAAAAGTTGTGGGCCTTTTTGCAATACTAACAATAGCTATACATGAAGGTGATGAAGCAAGTATCTTTGGATATTACACAAAATATATTCTGGACTACAATTTGAGTCTGTACTAGACACTATTGAGGAACTAGATAGGGAAATGCAAGTGATAATGAAGAAATACTAAGAGTGCACACATTTTTATTTTTAGCTATACATGAAGGTGATGAAGCAAGTATCTTTGGATATTACACAAAATATATTCTGGACTACCATTTGAGTCTGTACTAGACACTATTGAGGAACTAGATAGGGAAATGCAAGTGATAATGAAGAAATACTAAGAGTGCACACATTTTTATTTTAGGTACACACTACTTTATTTATTTTATTTCAATGGTTGAGCAAAGGTATAAAAATTTCCTTACAGGGTTTTATTATTTTATTCTTAACATGAAGAAGGATGGGTGGTTTTCTGTGCCTCCAAGAAAAGATTAACTACCCAGAATAAAGCTAGTCATAGGGACTTCTCTGTAACTTCAAAGCGAATAGTAGAATCTTAGAGGTTAGTGTTCAAGGATTTGAATAATTGCCCAAGGGTTTTTCTGGCATATTTATTTTCCATTTATTAGAAATATTTTTGTTCGTAGATGAAACATCTAAATCTCCATTGGGTTTATAAATTGTACATGATGCACAAAAGATTGGGATTTAGTCCTTCAAAATAGAAATAAAAATTATTAATTTATATTTTTATGGCCTCCAAATTTCAATTATAGAATTTGATTTTTTTATTGAAACAAAAATCAACGAATGTTTGGAATCCATTATGAGTATCAGTTTAAGAATTAAAATTCACCACTATGCAATGCTCACCAATGTGGTAGATTTGGAAGAAGATTATACTTCCTTTCTCATGAACCACATCAAGTACTTTCCAAGCATTTATTGGTTCATTGCTAAATATTCCAGGTGTATTAGAAAACCTGCCGATTTTTTTTATATGAATGGAATATATTTACATGAATCAAATTATTGTTGATGATGCATGAGAAATAGAATACCAAAATCTTGTTTCTCCATAGAAGCAACTTCAGTGATAAACAATACTCTGGGAGTAGTTCTCTGTGAGTAAAAATTAACATTGGCAGGTTAGCGAACATGAGAAATACTCTGGGAGTAGTTCTCTATGAATAAAACTTAACATTGGGAGGAGAATCCCACACCAATTTTACCCGTCAAATGTAATCCTTATTGTCCCTCATTTTGTTTGATGAACTTTCTATAGAAACTCAGATTGACAAGTTTCCCTGGCTATACCTATAACCAGTAAAGACTGAAAGATCGCAATCTTCATAGAATGAAGCTCAGTGTTATTGATCCATGTTATTTAATTGATTTCTTCTTTGTCTATACTTTTTTATTTTGAAGGTCCCAAAGCTGAAAATTTGATAGTTGGTATCCCTGCTTCAGTGGCCTAGCCTTGGCTAATGGCATGTCTTTCTCTCTATTATTTTCTTCCTCGTCTGCAAAAGTTTGCGGCCACTAGTTGTTGGTAGTTTCGTTTTTTACAGAAGAATATCTCGATTCCTTATCTTACTACCACCCATAGTGTATTGGGATCAAGGTATTGTACTACCAACCATAGTGTGGCGCCCCACTCTTTTCAATAGAATATGAAATATTACTACCACAGGGACTTACTAGACTATAAGTGAGTGCAACCCAAACTATATGTCACCAAAAGAACACAACAAGGTCACAAATGCACCATAATACAATTCATTATGGTTTCCCCACAGTCTAGTCAGCGATTTGATTCTCAAGGCAAGCCCCTCTTTAAATAAATAAGCTATCAAGTATAACATCCCAAAAGAAATGCTTGTTTATATTTTTTCTTCCCCCTAACAACTCATACAAGGTGAAATGAGGCTTAAGCACAAAAATACAGGTGCATAAATAAGGTCAAAATAAATTAGAGGTAAATCCCTTTTCACTTTTTCACTTAGGTAACTCCTAGGGTCATTTTCCAGGCATTTCACACCCCCAGGTCCCCTAGCACAATTTTTTCCCAGAGTACTACTATGGGGACGAGGGAGTCAAAGAGCCTTCATTAAGGGATACACCAGAGGAGAGAATCCAAAGTATTTCTATGAAGTTGAGATAGTTATGGAGCAGTCATGCAGGGGAAGCACCTTTAGAGCGAGACGGAATCGGTAGCCAACTTTTCTTTGTATAAGATTTATTAGGATTATCTACCAACTAACAAAGGTAGACCTATCTAATTTTTTTTGTTGCTATAGTGCAAAATTTAGCACAAAATGAAGCTATTGGGAAAGGTTGTGGCTTACATGAAACATACTACTAGTTTTCTATTGGATTTCATTTTATTTTAATCACAATAGGACCCTTATAGTTGTAGGATGGAACTTTCAAAATATTGAGTTTTCCTGCATTGCCAGAAAAGTATTTGAGTATTTCACAACCTTTCAAACATAGCTTTGTTGGAAAGAAAGGTCTTTATAGATAGTAATGCCCACCAAAACTTCAAATGGAATGTTCTTATTATATCTCACACAAAGAATTGTTAGAAGAATATTTTGGGAGGGTATAGGCTTGTCAATCACAGTCAATGTGCAATCTATTGACCAATCCCTTTTAGTCCTGTAGACATTTTAAAGTGGCTTCTCTTTTTTAACTATGATATTGTTGTTACATACACAATTTTTCTTGATAACATTTTAGAATGGTTGGAATTTATCCTTTTGGTAAGTAAGTCTAATTATTTGTTCTTTCACTGTTACTATTGAGAACTTCTTGATTATTCCTTAATAGACAGTTCTTCGGTTACTACATTTTTTGCAAACTATTTTGCCATGTTAGAATGGTTAAGTGTTTCCAATGACATTGGTATGCATGTGATCTAGTTATCTACACTAAGATATTCATTGTAAATGTGAGAATTATGTTTACTTCTTGTCTCCAACCATTTTTGTTTTTTTAAACTTCTGAGGTTGTCTCGAATGAATTTGTAATGGTGTATTGGTGTTTTTGCATCTTAATTGTACTTTGATTCTATAACACCTAAAACAATTCTAAATGTAAAGTATTTCAATGAATAGTTACTGAATGGATCCGTGGTTATGAAAATATTGATTACATTTCATTTTCTTCATTTAGGAAAAAACATTAATTTCCTATTTTGGGTGGAGAAAGAATCTGTGTAGTATGAGAATCTTATCTTCAATTCCAAGAATATTTTTACTATTGTAAAATCTGTAGTGGTTGGTCACCTAGTTGTGGCCCAATCAAATAAATTATATGTAGTGAGGATTGTTCTATGATTAACTAGATGGACTATTTACAGGAATTCAATGTTTTAATAAGAATGATGTATTTTCTTGGTTGGTTAGTTTTTTCTTTTTTTGTGTTTAAAAATGGAATACATGGTTTTAACAACTTTAGAGTAAACAATCTAACTTACTATGTATTTCCATACTATCTATGAAGAGGTTGAGATTGCATTTCTACCATTCATCTTCCCTAGAGGAGTTTGAACCTCAATTTGGGCTCCAGTTTGTGTTGATTACCTTCTGTCTCCAAACACAGAAACATCAACCAGAAGACCAATAGGTCGAGCTTTTATTCCTACTTTACATCTTCCTTGAGAAGCTTTGAACACTAATTAGGAAACTCTAGAGAACCCAAAATGATTAAAGATTCATGTATTAAATTTTCTTACTTTTATTAAATAAGGCTTTCTCGATAGGAATATCACTTTTGCGTTAAAAATAGTGAGTTGATCTGTGCACAATTTCTCATTTACTTTTTAAAACAACATTGCTGAAAATATCTCCAAACACACATAGTTAGACATAACTTAAAATAATTTTGAACTCAAATTATGTATGTCTAATTTGAAAATACCTTGAATCCATAGTAGTTAGGCTGATTACAAATGACAATGCTATATTTGTCTCTACAACTATAGGATTTGAACCGAAGCCAATGCTTACTAGAATGATTTTGACATTTCTGTCTGACTGGATTTATATCAACCTCTTGAATCATTCCATTCAAGAATTCTTTCTTTATACACATTTAATATAAATACCAACCAAGGCAATATGCTAAATACATGATGGTTTTGATACAGGTATACCTTGTAGTTGAAGCAAGAGTCTCATTGTAGTAATATGTTGTCCATGGACCTCGAAAATTCTTGGATGATTTATATATACCTCTTCCTCAGTACACCATTTAGGAATTATTTTTTTTACATCCATTTGTTGTAAAGACTAACCAAGGCAAGGTGCTAAATACATAATGGTTCAGATAGATATTCCCTGTTGTTGGAATCTAGATATGTAAGATTTTATCCATCGAATATACCCTTGATGGTCGAGGACTCAAACTTTGTCTCTTTCTCATTAAGAACATGGATATAAAGTTATAATCTGGGCAACCGAATCCATAGAAATGCGGTACCTATGGCTTCTCACAAGCAAGTGCTTCCTATGGTGTTTTGTCTTTCAAAATCCTGTGTGGACATCAATTCAAGATGTTGACAACAATATTGCAATTTGAAATATTATGCCTAAAGACTCATGGGCGAGTCCATGACATGAATCATGGCATAAAGCACAAGTTTCCCTTTCTTCTAACGATAAAATTTGAGTTTATTTTATGCTATTTATCTTCTATTAATAAACTGAAATGTGTATAATATTGCAGAACTCTATAAATCAACAAGCTATGAATTCTCAACTTCTCCTATTTGAGTTTCGAAGTTAAGGATCTCTGCATGGAGAATACAGACTATGCAGTTGGGTTATGTTCTAAAACCTATATTGTGGTAGGGAATTTTCTTCCAAAATGAACTCATATACAATCTATAAATTTGACATCTAAGGTACTTCAATAATACTCAGTTTTTTTTCAATAAGCCATATGCGTCCAGGAAAATCAGATGAGTTGGAAAAATGAGAACATAAATGGTTATGGAACTTGATGTTAATTTACAACAAAATTCATAAACAACACTTGATTCACAGTTCTTTTAATTAGAGCCTTCAAGTGTAAAAAACTTTCATCTTTTGTATTCATAGCTTATTGGTTTGTTACTCCATCTCCTAGGATGAAGAGATAATAAGCAAACAAGCATTCTTAAGAACATAATATCATTTTATGGATTTTGAAATTGCTGATCATTTTAACTAAAAAAATTGAAGCCTTCAGGCAACATGGAACTGTAATTAAACTCTATGCTACAGTCTACTAGGCTTTAGGGGATGATAAGAAATTAAGGAAATCTAAGTTTAGAGTTTTTGACTGATTTTTCTTTTGTTTAAGGTCAGGATTCTACATCGATAAGAACAGTTAATTACCTCTTTCTTAACTCGAGATCCCAAAACTTCCTTGTGATATTGCTAACTCCTCCTCCAGTTCTATTGGGAATAGGCGCGAATACTCCATGACAAGTTTATTGGAATCTACAAACATGGAGATGCTTTTACCACACTCAACATGTACAGGGCCTCATGATCAACAACAACTAGGTGCATTTTATGGTGATGAGCAGGTTTACATAGACTAGAGAATGTTAAATAAATACTGCACCAACCACTATCGAATTGTGAAAGCCAATAATGGAGGAGATAACTTTGTAGGTCACCAATAGATTGAGAATTAGCCTATATCATGTTGCGAGGACCTATGTCAATTTTCCATCTTTTGTAAAACCTTCATCAAGGCAGGATTTCCAATCAATTGTAGATTCGAATGCATATACATTCTTACAATTTTTTGTTATCAAGGAAGCCAATTCCAATTATACAAGGGTATTGAAATTGTGGAGCTAACCACTGGATATGAATTTAATTTTCCACCATTTAATGTGATTCAAGCTTTTGGATTTATATGTCAGAGAGTAAACTCTCTTGTAGGATGGAAAAATCTTGAACATTTTTCTTTTGCCTCATAATATGTCATGAAATGAAGTTCCAACTGAGGATCTTGCATGTTTAAATTCAATGACATAAATGTATTTTCAGCAAATATAAGTGTGTTGCCTTATTATTTTCAAGTTTGCTTTCCAGAATTGTTAAGTTTTGGAAATTATTTTTTCATTTAGATTTAAAATGACTTTGTTGTTAGCTTTAAAAAAAATGGAATTTATTCTCTCTCCTTTTTTTCCATAAAGAACAGAGATTTAAGGTAATTAAAATCACTATTTGGGAACTTTAAATGTTGAAACCACTGTAAAGTAACATTTTAAATGATTTTGTTTATTTATTTTTGTAAATATTTTTTCATATTGTCTTTAGAGAGACAATAGTTGGTATTATGTACATATGGTCTCTATAGAGACAATATGTTTTTAATATAAGCTATTGTCCCTGCAGAGACAAAAATGTAATTGTCTCTAAAGAGACAAAAATGAAAGTGTCTCTACAGAGACAAATGAAATTGTCTCTAGAGAGACAAATGAAACTGTCTATTAAGAGAAAATAATGCCTACGCCTTTATAGAGACAATAATAATATGTGTTCTATATTGTATTTATAGAGAGAATTTTTTAAGACAATAACTTTGAGACACTAATTTTGAGACACCTGCTTAAATACAATATTTAAGACAATACACAAGTTTCGTTTTATCTCAATTTAAGACAATTGACTCAAAAATTGTCTTAAAATCCCCCCACGTGTAGTAGTGAGAGAGGGAAGAAGAGAGAGAGAGAGAGGGAGGGAGGGAGGATGGGAGGGAGAGATAGATATACACGAAGAGAAAGAGCATGTGTGTTTGTGGGGGTGGGAGGGGGGGTGAGAGAGAGACAAAGAAGAAGAGATGAAGGGAGATATAGAAACATGGGGGAGAGATGGAAGAAGATTTTTTGTACAATATGCATTGATTTCAGTGTAGATGATGATATATAATCCTATTTGATTGCTTGCACTAGATGCATTTATTTCAATGTAGATGTTGATTTCTAATTATATTTGATTGTTTTCACTAGATGCATTGATTTCAGTGTAGATGTTTATTTCTAATCCTATTTGATTGCTTGCTCTAGATGTAATGATTTCAGTGTAGTTGGTAATTTCTTGCACTAGATGCATTGATTTTATTATAGATGTTGATTTCAAATTATATTTGATTGCTTCAACTAGATGCAATGATTTTAGTGTAGATGTTGATTTCTAATCTTATTTGATTGCTTGCCTTAGACACATCAATTTTAGTGTAGATGTTGTTTTCTAATCCTATTTGATTGCTCACATTAGATGGATTGGATATTGTTAATCTTGAGACTGTAAATTATTAAAAATAGTTTTCAAGATTTGATGGAGGGGAGAGAGAGAGAAGAAAATTTCTTGCACTAGATGCATTGATTTTAGTGTAGATGATGTTTTCTTAGAATTCAATTCAAGTGCTTGCACTAGATGCATTGATTTCAGTGTAGATGTTGATTTCTAATCCTATTTGATTTCTTTCTCTAGATCTACTTATTTAAGTGTAGATGTTGATTTCTAATCCTATTTGATTGCTTGCACTAGATGCATTTATTTCAATGTAGTTTTGGATTTCTAATCCTATATGATTTCTTTCACTAAATGCATTGATTTCAATGTCAATGTTGATTTCTAATCTCATTTGATTTCTTGCATTAGATGCATTGATTTTAGTGTCAATGTAATTTTCTAATCTTATTTATTGTTTGCATTAGATATTGCTAATCTTGACATTGTAGATTATTAAGAAAAAGAAGATTCAAGATACATTTAGTAAATACCTAAAAGGACACTATTAAGAAATAATTAAATGTGAGAAATTGTGATACCTAAAATTAACAGGAAATAGATGTGCAAGATCAATCATCATACAAAGTGAAAATTAATCCTTGACAATATCGTCTCCGTTCTACATCACCAACTAATTACTAATAGACAGTTACATATATTCAAAATTACTAATAGATAAGTGCATAGAATAATGTATTCATTATATTTATAAGAGGAAAAGATATATTTATAAACATTGAAAACAAATCAAATTATTCTTGAAGGACATGTGATAATTGTTTGGAGAAACAAATAATGTAAAGATTTTATAATTCTAGCCACTCATTAAAATAAAAATTCAAAAATACATTATTCTTGCCTTTTCTTAATAGAATATAGATAAAAAGTCATCAAAATATTCTTGAAGGACATAAGTTATTTCAAAAATTAGTAAAGAAAAAAATTATTTCAAGAGTAATCTTAAGGCAATGAATTATTAAAACTACTCTTCAAAGATATATTTAGTAATACCCGAAGGGACAATATTGAGAATTAATTACTTGTTAGAAGTTGTGATAGTTAAAATTAAATAAAATAGATGTGCAGTATCAATACTCCTTCAAACTATTGACAAGATTGTCTCCATTCTTCATCACCAACTAATTACTAATCGACAATTACAAACAAATATTAAAATATAACACAACAACTATAACATTCAAAAACATTATCATCCAAATTCAAACACATAAAGACACAAACCACTCAAAGCATCCAAACACAGATGTATAAACCATCCGAGGCTAGCAACACAAACTAAATTAAAGAAGAGAATGATATGGTCATGCCAAGCAAAGAAAACATAATGTGAATTTTGAAGTCAATCTCAAACATATACATATTAATGATAATATAAAAATATGACATTGTTGCCCTCAACTGGAACCAGCTGAGATCCATCTAACATTGGATCTATCATGCGCCGAGAGGGATCAAATCCCTTGATGTGCAAACCTTTCCTCAAATTCTACACTCCAAAAAGGAGGTTTGCACCTCGAGGGATTTGATCCCTCTCGATGCATGATAGATGCTATGTTAGATGGATCTAAGCTGGTATAAAATAAGTTATTATATTTTGGGTAGTAGTATTGATAAGTCAGAGTATTGTCCATACTATTATAGCAATGTCTATTTACAAGTTAAGAATTTCCATGATAAAGTGAAAGTAAATCTTTCATGATTATTAATCCTATTAAATATTTATTTATATATACGTTTAACTCATATATATATATATATATATATATATATATATATATATATATATAGATAGATAGATAGATATATATATAGATATCTATATATATATCTATCTATATATATATATATATATATATATATATATATATATATATATATATATATATAACTCGCAACATCTATATAATGTAATCTCTATTTGAAGGATGGAGCTCTGCAGCCCTAGCCCTGCTCTCATTGCAAACCCTGGTTAACCCTGAGCTCAATCGTAGCGGTCAACCCGACAACCCACAACTCCGGTCCCTGCTTGCACCTATCATTTTTTGCGATTAATCATGGACGGAATGGACCTCGATGCTGTTGATTATTCTCCAGATCCATTTTGCGACCAGGTCATATTTCACAACCCTATTCAGAAGACAGTTGTCGCTTCATCTGCCCATTCCTATTTGTAGCCGGAGTTGTTTGTCACCTTGCTTAGGCACTTTGACAATCCCCCCCGTCTCGGAACCCTCTCCATCAATTCTCCTGGTCTGGACTATCTCCCCTATCCCCCACTACCCTTAATCTACTCACCTCTTGCTCATACCCATTATTCGATCTCGCCCCTCCCACCGACCTCTGCTATCAGTAAAACCCTAATCGTATTCCCCAACAAGAGCCAAGTACAGATTTTCCCTCGAAGCAAGTAGCAAATATCATAGGCGCTGATAGTGCACCCCTGGAATCTAAGAAATCCTCTGGATGCTTTGTCACTCTGGTGGTTAGGGTACAATTAGAGGACCCATCCACAGAGACAAATACCTCGATTGATCATCTGCAATCGTATCCAACTGCTCTGCGCACAGGGAAGAAGAAATAAAAGTGTATCAAGGTCTCCAGCAAAGATTACACCATCAAGTTCGGTGAAGGCCTCGCCATGGGAGATATAGTAGACAACGCCAGCAAGGTTTTGGTGGGCAGGGTTCAAGGTCGGACTTACACAGCAGAGCGATTAGGGCTCTGGGTAAAGGAGATCTGGGGTTAGACGTTCCAACAATTTCCAGTGGTTCAAACCTTGGCTCACAGCTAGTTTGTCCTCCATTTTGCAAATGAAGAATACACAAACTTAGCCCTCACTCGATTCTGGAATATAGAAATGGCACCGGTGTTACTCAGGTGCTAAAGTCCTCTCTTTGATCCTAAGAGAGAGTAAATCGGAGCAGGGCCACTTTGGGTGAGGCTACCAGGGCTACCCTTGCAGTACTAGTCAGAAGAGGTATTCATAAAAATTGGGAACACCCTAAGCACCTATCTAGACTACGACAAAACCATTGTGAAATCCAAAAATCGATCTTTATCTTACATATTCGTACATTTTGACACTAGGGAAGGCTTGGAGTAAAGGATCATGTTACAGTGGAAGAATTTACCAGAGTACAGATCCTGGATTATGAAGGTGTACCATTTTTATGTCGCAGATGCCACAACATCGGTCATATCTTCAAAGAATGTCCCCTGGTAAATAAAATGCAGGAGGCAACAAGAGTACAAGGTCTAGCAAATGAACAAGGAACCCCAGTGCATCGTATGAAGACCACAGAGCCAACTCTAGATCCCCCATGCATGGCGACTCGGTCCAAGCCTGTGAATCAAGCTGCGAGTATATCCTCTGCTCCCCCATCCCCACCACTGACATGGGCACAAGCAGCGGCGGAAGCGGCTCAATCAGCGGGTACTCCTCTTCCCTCATCCCTATCTCTTTTTAATGTTAATATTTCTACTGATCTACATCAATCTGCATTTCATTCTCATAACAACTCCACCTTGGCATCCATTTTTGACAATCCTCGCCCCCACCATCTGGTTGATTCCATCACCCCCCCACCTTTCCCTCTGTGACTCAGCCATCGCCCTCCTTATCCTTGGTGGATCCCCCATGCTCCTATAATCTCACATCAAGAACTCCATCTGGGAACTCCCTTCCCCCTTCGGGCCTAAATCTTGTCCCCTCCAACTCCTTGACCACACCATCCCACAGTCGCAAATCATACCTATCCCATGCTATCCTATGTGAAGGGGCTGAAGTCCTCTTGGGTCAACAATCATCCATCGATCGAGTCCTTAGAGCAAAGAAAACCCCTGCATTGGTTCCCCCATGAAATGCCTCTCACTCAATTGTAGGGGAATGGCTAGCTCCCCAAAAAAGCTAGCCCTTTGCAGACTTTTTTCCATGGAACCGATTGACATTATTCTACTTCAAGAAACCCTAGGGGAAGCTCTGCTTGTCTCCAATATGCTTCAGTCCATCTGCCCTAGATGGATTTTCACTACTATTGATGCCTTGGGATGTTCTGGGGGGCTGGCCATTGGACACAACCCACGCTCTATAAAATCCAGAGCAACTTGGGGAGGTAAGGGATTTTTTGGAATGGATCTCTATTCTACTAAATTGGGTAAGGAGCTCAGGGTTCTAAATGTTTATGGCCCTTGCCAAGGAAGAGAGGCATTCTAGCAACACCTCTCTAAACTATCTTTGACCTCGGTCGACAATCTCTTATTAGGAGGGGACCTTAATTTATCCGTTGGATACAGTGAGTCATGGGGCTCAGTCGCTCAGATTGATCCTCTCTCAGAAGTCATGGAAACCCTCCTCGACCAAGCACAGCTTATTGATGTGCCCATGATTAAGCCCCTGCCTACTTCGAGGAACAGAAGGATTTGGGAGGTAGCCTTAGCTAGGAGACTTGACAGGTTTGTCATAAAGGCCCAATTACTCAAGCTACTATCTCATTATAGACAATGGGTTGGATCTGGGGGCATATCTGACCACTCCCCCATCTATTTGGAAATCACTCGACCTCCCATCTGTTAACACCTAATCTTCATGATTGGGGGAATTTGTAAATAAATAAATTAGGAATGTGAACAATCATCGGGAGATGAACTGAACAATCACTCCTATTGTATATAACAATAACCTACCTATGGAATAATAGACAAATCAGTTTTACTGCCTTTGGAGAGTTACTGCCTGGCCTGACAAGGTATTAGAGCCAGCTCCCTGTTTACCCTCTATGTCTTTGTAACTCCTGATCTGCTCCATCGCTCTCTATATAATTCTATCTGCCATACCTACGTTCTGTCTGCCACACCTGCGCTGCCCTAACATATTCTATTCATGATTTTTTGCGCCCTATTCATTTGAATGCGCTCAGAATCCAAAACCATTCCATATTCCTGCGCCACTGGGCTCTGTCCATAATTAACGCATCTGTCATGGCCTGTCTTGTGTATCACTGACCGCTCCTCCTTGATTGCTTGGTTAATGCCTGAATGATATACGTTTTCTACCTCAAACCACCTCCATTTGCTTCAGCTCCATCTCGCCCCGCCGGACCTCCGTCTCCACGGGAAGACGCTCGAAATCCTTGTATAGTCTCATCTTCGCCTGCTCCAGCTTCACAATGGAATCCGCAAAGGAGCGAATGCTCTCGGCCACTTCACTGCTGGAAGCGTGGTTGTGAGCATGTTTTAAATGCTGGCCTGATCACGGTGTAGAAGCATGGTTGTGAGCATATGCTGGCCTGATCACAGTGGTCTCTGTCCCATATATCGATTGGTATATTTATTTGAACAACACATTTAAATCGAGGGATAGAAAGCATGAAAGCATCAAGTTGTCGTACCAATCACTTGCTCGCTGAGCAACTGGAACTGGGCAACCCAATTCTTGGCTCATGTACAGTAGCTGCTCCATCATCCCGCAATCAAGAATGTTGCCTGCATGTAAATGCGTGTGAAAAGTTTTGCCTGCGTAAATGCGTGTGAAAAGTTGTTTTTCCATTGTGATTTTTTCTGCCAAGGGTGACATGCTTCTACCATTGCAAAAGAAAATTTTTGAATAATGGATGTGTTGATTGATTGGTTTCTGGTCTAGAGAATCAAAGGGATTTATGGTGATTTTTTTTAATCTTTTCAGTGAACTTTGAAATTGTAATACCGTTGTTGCTCCAACTTTGTAGAGCTCGCGGTTAATACCATTTCTACTCCAACTTTGTAGAGCTCGTGGTGAATGACTGATTATTTTTAAACAACCAAAGTTATTTCCCACAAAAATCTTTTGAGTACAATTTCACTGTATATCAACAATTTTTTTTTTTTATCAGCAGAAGTATTTTTACAGAATGCATTCAATCATCTCTATGGTAGGAATAGTTCTCACTGGCAAGGAGAACTATCCTGAATGGTCCCGGATGATAAAACACACCCTCATCTTCAATGAGTTGTGGAAAGGAGTGTGTGTTGGAGAAGCAGACAATGACCCAGTGCAGCTTACATCAGACAAAGAGCTCGTCATTTGGGAAAACAAGAACAGCAAAGCCTATGCATTAATCGCAGCATCTGTAAATGAAGAGGTGAGTCGCCATATTTCATCATATTCAACTGCCTTTGAAGCTTTACAAAAGTTGAAAGAACTCTATGACTCACATTCTGCACTTGAAGTTGTCCAGCTCATGATTAAACTCTTCACTCTTGAACTGAAAAATAATGATCCTCTTGCTCTTGCATCTGAAGTAAAGTCTATAATGCATGATATCAAATCCACTAAGGTTGAGCTGGATATCCCTCTTATTGCTTTTCTCAAGGCACTCTATCCTACCTACTCCAATTATCTTGAGTCTTTGCAAGCAAATGGAAATCTTAAAGATATAACCTTTGACTCTCTTGTGAAAACGTTTGCTGAAAGAGAGAAAGCCTATGGAAAGAAGACAGCCCCTGAATCTTTTGAAGAGACTGTGTGCCTTGCTCATAAAGAAAAGCATCCTGCTCAAGATTCTACAAGAGGAAGAGGTGGACGAAGAGGAAGAGGAAGATACTTCAGAGCCAGGGGCGCAGACATTCTCAAGGAGAAAAGGCAGACTTACATTGCATTCGCTGCAAAACAAATGGACCACATGATGCTTCTACATGCAAGCTACCATGGGACAAAATTGAACAGAAAAGAAACCAACTAAAAGGTAAAACTAATGATTCAGACAAAGGTAAAGCACCTGAATCTTCTCACTATATTGAGGCACAATGTAACATTGGAGTAAATGAAGATTTGTTTAATGCTTCACTTGCTTCTTCGAAAAATGATTGGTTGCTTGATTCAGGAGAAACCTGTCATATGACTCATAGAAAAGATTTTTTTGAAGATTTCACTGATAATGTTGATGGAGCAGTATACTTTGCAGATCAGTCAAAAATCAAGCCATCAGGGCTTGGCACAATCAGGCTTAAACTGCCTGGTCTTCCAGACTTTCTTCTGGATCATGTTCTATATCTCCCACAGCTCAAGAGAAACTTGCTGTCCTTGGTCCACATCCGCCAGCAAGGTCACTCCATTCATATGTTTGATGGCGAACTTGAGGTAAGAAAAGCTTCTGACCACTCACTTGTCATGAGGGGAATAGAAGAAGAAAGGCTTCTGAAACTGCAAGGAACCTCTGCTCATGCACAACATTTCTCATATATTTCTCATCATGAAGAAGGTACACTTCCATCAAGTTTATTATGGCATGCTAGATTTGGACATTTAAACTATGACAGTCTCCACTTATTGAAGAAAAATGGTGTTGCTGGTTTGCCTACAATTCCTAGGAAACATAAGCAATGTGATGCTTGCATTCTAGGAAAGCATAGCAAACAATCTTTTCATGATTCACATTCAAGAGCACATAGGAAGCTTGAACTCATTCATTTAGATTTATGTGGTCCAATGCCTGTTCCTTTTGCAAATGGAAATAAATATATCATGACATTTATTGATGATTACACCAGAATGTGTTGGGTTTATTTATTGAAGAACAAATCTGATGCCTTTCAAACATTCAAGAATTTTCATAAATGGATTGAAAATGATGCACAATCTCATATTGGGTCTATTCGCACTGATAATGGAAAAGAATATACATGAAATGAATTTTAAAACTATCTTCGCCAACATGGGATCAAACATCAAACAACTGTACCTTATAATCCCCAACAGAATGGTGTAGCTGAAATAATGAATAGAACAATCTTGAACATGGTACGATCCATGCTTTTCTTCAAAAATGTAAAGATAATGTTTTGGGCTGATGTTGTTCTATGTGCTGCGTATATAAAGAATAGATGTCCATCTAATGCTATAAGAAACAAGACTCCTTATGAATTATGGTATGGACATGTTCCTTCGGTAAAACATCTTAGGATCTTTGGTTCCACCTGTTATGCTTTGATACCAAAGGTACATAGAAACAAACTTGGTGCTAGAAGTCGTAAGTGTATCTTCCTGGGGTATTCAAACACCTCCAAAGCATACCACCTCTATGATGAAGTAAATAAAAAGTTTGTTGTATCTAGAGATGTAATTTTTCTTGAATCATCCAAATCTGACAATGTTGTTGAGCAGCAACTTGATCGCTTGGATAGATTCGCAAAAACGAAATCATTTCAAGAATTTGATAATCAGATTCCACATCTTGAAGGGGGGGATTCCTATACTAGATCAACATGTGGAATCTTCTTCTGAAGAACACTCTCCCCCGAATGAAACTCCAACAACGGATGATGCTTTAAGTGATGTAATTGATAGAATTGGGAGACTCAATCTTGATTCAATCCCAACTCAATCAAGAGAGCAGCCTGGACCATCTCGGAAAGGTCCCCCAAAGTGGCTGACAAAGACACTTGAAAGTGTTCATCCTGATGAAATTGGAAAAACAGGAACCAGAAATTGAAACCGACAAAATGGAGGTGATGTAGATGACTGTAATTCACCTGTTGATATGGATGTTACTTATGATTGTAAATTGAACTTGTCTACAGATTTTGAACCAACTTCCTTCAAAGAAGCTGCTTCTCATGATGAATGGAAAGAAGCAATGCAAAAGGAGTATGATGCCCTCATAAAGAATGGCACTTGGAAGCTGGTTGATCCTCCATTTGGAACCAAACCAATAGGCTGCAAGTGGGTCTACAAGAACAAGTACAAAGCTGATGGCTCACTTGACAAGCACAAAGCTAGGCTTGTGGCAAAAGGTTTTGCACAGAAGGAAGGGGTCGATTATGAGGAAACTTTTTCCCCCACAGCAAAATGGGCCACCATCCAGACACTCTTTGCACTAGCAGCTCAGAACGGTTGGAAAGTCCATCAAATGGATGTAAAAACTGCATTCTTGAATGGAGATCTAAAAGAGAATGTTTTTATGTCCCAGCCTGAAGGATTTGTTGTGAAAGGACATGAACATAAAGTGTGCAAACTTGTGAAGTCCTTGTATGGCCTCAAACAAGCACCGCGAGCCTGGTATGAAAAACTAACTGAGCATCTTCTGAAACTCAAGTTCAATCATTTTGATCTTGATGATGCAACTTTATTTATCAAGAAAGTTGGCAAAACAATTGTGTATCTTGTGGTATATGTAGATGATCTTTTAATGACAGGGAACAATGAAAGCTACATTGCATCCATAAAGAAGGAATTGGGGAAAAGTTTTGAAATGACTGATTTGGGCTATGTTCATTATTATCTTGGCATTGAAGTAACCCAACATCCAAAATCCATATTTCTTTCTCAAAAGAAATACATTGGAGATTTGTTAAACAGATTTGGCATGAAAGAGTGCAATCCTCTTTCTACTCCAATGGAACAAAACTTAAAGCTCACATCTATTGAAGGAAAGGAATTTGAGGATGCAACAAAGTATAGACAGCTTGTAGGAAGTCTCATCTACCTCACTACTACCAGACCAGACATTTCATTTACTGTTGGAATCCTCTCCAAGTTTATGCAAAAGCCTTGTGAGGGACATTGGTCTGCTGCAAAAAGAGTTCTAAGGTACTTGAAGGGAACTCAAGACCTTGGAATCAAGTATACACAGGTGGACGACTTCAGCTTGATTGGATACTCTGATTCAGACTTCAATGGAGACAAAGAAACTGGGGTATCTACTTCAGGATATGCTATGAGTCTTAGATCAGGAGCTGTCTCCTAGAGATCATGCAAACAATAAGCTCCAGCAGATTCCACAACAGAAGCAGAATACGTGGCAATAGCTGAAGCAACGAAAGAAATTGTGTGGCTCAGGAAAATTCTTGAAGATTTGCAGGTAAAACAAGTACAATCAACTCCACTCATGATTGATAACACCTCTGCAATAAAGTTGGCCAAGAAACCAAAGTTCCATGATCGAACAAAGCATATCAATACTAAATATCATCTGATTCGACATCATGTTGAGGCCAAAACAATCCATCTCCGTCATTGTTCCACAAATGAGCAAATTGCAGACATCTTCACCAAAGCACTTGGAAAGGGAAATCTTGAACGATTCAGAATGATGCTTGGACTCACCAACATCCCTTCAGATTAAGGGGGGGAATGTTGACACCTAATCTTCATGATTGGGGGAATTTGTAAATAAATAAATTAGGAATGTGAACAGTCATCGGGAGATGAACTGAACAATCACTCCTATTGTATATAACAATAACCTACCTATGGAATAATAGATGAATCAATTTTACTGCCTTTGGAGAGTTACTGCCTAGCCTGACACCATCAAAGCTCGGGCACCCTTCAAGCTCAATTCTGTATGGTTACAGGACCTGGGTTTTAATGAGATGGTTAAGACTCACTAGGCACATAACTCATCCCCACAACATAACTCCAAGGCGGCAAGTTTCTGCCAAAAGCTTCTACAACTAAAGAAGCTCACCATTAAGTGGGCCAAAGACAAAACTCAGAAGGATAACCAAACCCTCACTTCAGTGGAAGCTGACCTTGCTGGCCTCAATGATGAAAATAATAGGGGTTATATCAGTCCTGAGGACAAAGCCCACTTGATTGAGCTGGAGAACAAACGAGCAAAGATACTAAAGGATTAGGAGGAAACTTGGAGGCTTAAGAGTCGGACCTTTTGGCTCAAGGCAGGAGACGAAAACTCTAAGTATTTTCAAAATTTTGCCAAAGGTAGGAAAGCTGCCAACACTGTATGGGAATTGCCCACTCAGGAAGGAGGTACTGCTCATACTTTTCATGAACTCTCACAATTGGGCATAGCACATTTTCAACACCTCTTCAAAGAACCTATCGGATGAAATTTGGCTGAGATCATTCGTGTTGCAAGGCATTTTCCTTGGTTTGTAGACCAAGAATCTGCATAAAAGCTCTTTGGCCCTGTCACTATTGAAGAACTGGAGCAAACTCTCAAGTGGTTCCAAAAGGACAAGAGCCTTAGACCTGATGGATGGCCTATTGAATTCTATCTCGCCTTCTTTGACATCATTGGCAATGACCTCCTCAGTGTAGTTGAAGAGTGCAGACTATCAGGATGAATGTATGAGGCTACAAACACCACTTTCATATCACTCATCCTGAAATCGGACTCCCCAAGCACTTTCAATAATTTTTGGCCTATATCCTTCTGCAATACTTTATACAAAATCATAGCCAAAATCATAGCCAATCAGTTTTACCCCATCCTATCCCAACACATCTCCCCTGAACAGTTTGCTTTTCTCCACAAAAGGCAGATCCATGAAGCCATTGTAATAGCTCAGGAAGCCATCCACTCCATCAATTCAAAAGCCCTGAAGTGCATCATCCTCAAGATATACCTTGCAAAAGCATTTCACCGTGTATCATGGCTCTTCATTAAGATGACCCTCATTCATTTAGGCTTTCGCATCGAATTCATTAACTGGATCATTTTTATATAAATTCAGTCTCCTATAGCATTCTAATCAATGGATCAGCCACACCTTTCTTTCATGCTAAACGAGGATTGAGACAGGGTTGTCCCCTGTCCCCCCTGCTTTTCCTCTTGGTGATGGAGGGTCTTAGTAGGCTCATTGCCTTTGCAAAGAGTGAAGGTAGATTGCAGGGACTCAAAATGACTGACCTACTATGCCTCACCCACTTGCTCTTTGTTGATGATGTACTAATTTTTTTAAATGGCAGTACTAGGGACTCGGTCACTTTCCAAGAGATCCTCAAACTCTTTGAATTAGCTATAGGCATGTCTGTAAATCAGTCAAAGTCTACCATAACCCAGTCATGCATTACCCCTCTTGAAGCTAGAACAACCAATCATCATTTTCAATACACTTCCCATAATCTCTCAGAGGGTCTCAAATACCTAGGCTTCTGAATCAAACCAAACTGCTACAAGATCATAGACTGGATCTGGTTAGTAGCTAAGCTGGAAAAAATATTAAAAAGATGGAATCACAGGCTGATCTCTAGAGTAGGGTGACTGGTCTTGATCAAATCAGTCTTGGAAGCCACCCCCATTTACTGGATGTCCCTTGCATGGATCCATCGGGGAATTCTTAGCCGACTACAACAACTCTGCAGCCGATACCTTTGGAAGGGGCATAAGGAGGGTAAAACTTTTGCTTGGATGTCTTGGAAATCCATTGCCCTACTTAAGAAGTGGGAGGGTTGGGGGATAAAGGCGCTACCCACCTTTGCAAAAGCTCTAGCAGCAAAGATGAGCTGGACCCTCCTCACCGCTAGCAATCTCTCGACTACAGTAACATTTCACAAGTACATTTGGCCGCTATAGATATTGGACTGGGCGCGACAACAAACCTAGCCTAGAGGAGGCATTTCCATTGTTTGGAAATCCATCCTACAAACAATGACTTTCATCAGAGCTGATCTAGCATGGCGCATCAATAATGGACATTCGGTAAGAATTGGCATTGACCCATGGATAGGGGGTGGAAATCTGTATATCCTACCTCCAGAGCTCATACTTTTCCTAAATCGTAGAGAGGTGAAGACATTAGCTCACATTGCAAAACCAGACCCTCGCATTTTCCTCAGACAACAGTGGAGATCAACTCATGATTTGGATATCCCTGAACAGTGGCAACAATCATTGGATACATTCATCAAGGCCCTTCAGGAGGCTCATATCCCTCTCAACCAGGACCCCGACGCCCTTGTTTGGACCCCTGCTGCGCATGGGATTTATAGCCCAAAACTATGATACCTACATCTTATATAGGCGCGAAAACCCCTTCATCCTTAGAGCTAATGGCAACAATTATGGAGGCTAAAATCACCCCCGCGAACCAGGCTATTTATGTGTTTTGTTCCAAATAGCAAGACCCCCATGGGAGAGGCGCTCATGCATAGATCTATATATGGGCCAAGTAGATGTGTGTTATGCAAACAGGCATTTGAGTCTAATGATCATTTATTTCTTCACTGTGTACAGGTCACTCAATTCTGTCAGGAAATCACCCAACGACGCACAATCAGGAACACTTGGTACGGACCTTCTATTATGCATGCCTGGAATTGCTGGACAACTGCCCATCCTAAGCATAAAGAGCAATGCCTCCCTCTCATTCTCTATTGGAATATCTGGCTCGGGCAAAACTGTGAAATCTTCAAAAACTAGCTTGTTAATAGGCATCTGATCTTTGTACAAACCTTGACAGCCTTCCACAATATCCCCGAGGACTTGCTTCCACACACTCGCTCTATATCAAGCCTCGGGAACATTGATAAATATCATCCATGGGCCTTCTTTGATAGGGCAGCACAACCTCATGGATGTGGGGGGGCTTCCGCCTATATATCTCTAAACAACATTCCTACAATGTTAAACAGGGTCTGGGAGATGGATCTAATAATTATGCTGAGCTCCTTACACTTAGACATCTACTACATTTCTCCCTAGCACATAATTGCATATTTGTTCAGATCTATGGAGACTCACAAATAATCATCAACTCGTTCAATGCTGTTAATCAATGCCATGCCATTACTCTGCAAAACATTCTTATTGACATGCTAAATCTCAAAACAGTTTTTAATTTGATCTCTTGTCAACAAATTCATAGGGAATACAATGAGGATGTTGATGGGCTTTCCAAGGAGGGCTCGTTACTACCCACAGGCTTGTGGATAATCACAGAACAGGTGGATGTAGATGTATACCAATACCACCATAGACCGTACATAGATCAGGAATACCATAGGGTGGATCAGCCATAGATATTGGAGTGTTGGTCGATGCTTCCTTTTTCCTTTCATTCAAAGTTATATATAGAACTGACCATGAATATTTATATTTTTGCTAATTGCACTACAGACAGTTTTTGAAAATGGCTGAATGGCTGGCAAGGTCAAGCTCTTGCGAATGCAAACTCTGTATATAGCTCTGGCTGACAAATCAGAAAACGCATATGCCTACAGGCATCTACTACATGTAATTTTTCTATATAATGAAAGATTACAATTTTTCTCTTCGAGAAAGAAAAAAAAAAAAAAAAAAAAAAAAAAAAAAAAAAAAAAACAACAACAACAACAACAACAACTATATATATATAGATATATATATTAGGCATTTAATTTATATGTAAATAAATGTAACACCAAAAAAACATTAAAATACCTCAATTGTGTACATTTTTTAACTCAAATCTATCATTTCAAACAAATTTCTATTAAATTTTAAATAAAATGAAAAATTCAAAACATTAAATATGTACACTAAATATATTTTATTAGTTTGAAAATAGAGATAAAAAAATAAAAAATAAAAAATAAAAAAATAATAGTACAACATAATGAATAAAAATACATAAAAATTTTATATAATTAATTTTTTTTATAATTTATGTAGCTTATCCATAATACCTATTGAGAAGATACTAACTAATTCTCATGAGCTTCGAAGTGAAATCATTGGTCTATTCGCAAAACACCTTGGTATGAAATAATTTGTCACCTTTGCAATACTAAGAGGGTGGAAGTTGAAAAACACTTTCTCTTGGATTGTCTGGATCTTACTCATATCCGTTCTCACTTCTAAGACATCTTCCACACTACCAACCTTCTTGACTTGTTAAGTAAAAAAAACTACAGTGATATTGGAACACTTTTTCCCCATAGAAATAAAATATTAAAGATTCTTAATTAATCTCTTACTTTCTTAAGATCCGCGAGACCAAAACAATCTTAGTGAATGTTAATCATCGTCATCATCATCTCACAAATGTGTGTGTGTGTGATCTCTCTCTCTCTCTCTCTCGATATATATATATATATATATATATATATATATATATATATATATACACACACACACACACACACACACACACACGCAACTCATTAACCTAGTTTTTATATAAACATATAACCAACCAAACCCTCTAAAAGTTTGGAATGTTAAACATTAAAACATGCTAATCAGTAAAACAGTTAATGCGTTAAGATTACAAATAATTAATCTATGGAAATGTCTTTTCCTTGATGGCAGTTGTGTAGGTTTTAACCTCGTACAGAAATTCCCTGCATACGAATTCTAAAACACAGAAAATAAACAATGCAAGAGCATAACACATAAAACACATATACACAGAGACTTTCCCGTGGATCCCAAAACTAGGACTACCGGATTGATTTTTCATTATGTTCCTTTCAATGTTACAATACATATTTATACATGTCGAAGCATCCAATACCATGGATCGAAAACCATCGCATCTAAAACCATGTGCGAAAACCATGCACAAAACCATAGGTAGGTTTGCCCAACCTAATATAGCGTTCAAAAAGAATTTCTCCAGGGCGTTGCCCCAGACCCCATAGAGGGGGGCTAACCGCCCCCCTCAAACCCCCTTCTGACCCCCCTATTGTGCAGTCGACACAATGAAGGGGGGGCTTCTCCCCTCCCTCTAACCCCCGAGTTAACTAGGTGGGCTAGTGGTGGAAAGCACATAACACAACCCAACATTCTCCCACTTGTTGTTTTCTTTTCACAGGGGGTCACATGAGAGCTTAGTAATTTATCTACCCGTGAAATTCCCATTGTTTCTCTACACCAAGAGAATTTCTCAGAGCTCATAGATTTTTTCAATTCATCTGCAATATTCTTCAAAGTGTCCACCTTTACCAGCAACACCTTTTTGTCTTCTATCATATCCCTCACAAAGTGATACTGAACATCAATGTGCTTTGTCTTTGAATGCTAAGCACGGTTCTTTGCCAAAAAAATTGCACTTTGGTTGTCACAGTCTATCGTTATAGCTCCCTGTACTAACCCCATACTTAAACACAATCTCTGCAACCAAACTAATTTCTTGATTTCATGAGTGGTTGCCATGTATTCTACCTCTATAGTTGATAGTGCCACTACATATTGTTTCTTACTCATCCAACTGATTGCACCTCCAAATAGTTTAAACACATACCAACTTGTAGATCTTATCTGATCTAGATCTCCAACCCCAGTCTACATCAACAAAACCACGAATATCCAACACTCTGTCCAATCCCGGTCTTCCTTGGTAGCACAAACCATAATCACTAGTGCCATGCAAATACCTGAAATTGCTTCACTGCTGTCTAGTGCTCCTTCCCTGGTTTTAACATAAACCTCCTCAATACTCCCACTGCATGTGCAATGTCTGGTCTAGTACAAACCACTGCATACATCAGGCTACCGATTGCACTTGCATATGGAACACATGACATGTCCTCTTCCTCTTCTTGTGTCTTGGGACACTGTTCAACAGATAACTTTACACTTATAGGAATAGGAACCTTCATCGGTTTACTATCCTACATATTAAACCTCTGCAGTATTGTCTCGACATACTTCCTCTGGTTTAACCAGAGCTTCCTCTTTTCACGATCTCTTTTAATTTCCATGCCCAAAATATAGTTTGCAGCACCAAGATCTTTCATGTCAAATTTGGAGGACAATTGGGTCTTCAAATCCTGGTTAATTTCTTTGTCATTTCCAACCAGCAATATATCATGCACATATAAGACCAGATAAATAAAATGGTCACAAGTTAATTTAAAATACACATAGTGATCTGCTTTGCTTCTGGTGAAGCGAAGTCCCTGTATAAATGTATCAAATTTTTGATACCACATCCTTGGTGATTGTTTTAACCCATATAGAGACTTCCTTAACTTGCATACCAGTTCTTTCTTACCCTTCACTACAAAACCTTCAGATTGCTTCATGGAGATCTCCTCTTCTAGATCCCTGTGAAGAAATGATGTCTTCACGTCCATCTATTCTACCTCAAAATCAAAAACAACATCAATAGATAAAATTAATCTAATAGAAGCTACGTTGGCAACAGGAGAAAAAATATCACCAAAATCAATTCTTGGCACCTAGGAATAACCTTTTGCTACCAATCGAGCTTTGTATTTCTCCACCTTTCCTTCTGCATTTTTCTTGTTCTTGAACACACATTTGCTACCAATGGGTTTCCTTCCAGCCAGAAACTCCACCAGATCCCAAGCCTCATTTTTGTGCAAAGATGCCATTTCATCAACCATAGCCTCTTTCCAGAGTTTTCCATCCTCTGGATCTACTGCTTCCTTCATAGTTCTGAGATCATCATCAGTAACATATAAAGAAAAATTTGAACAGAAAGCAGATGGACTATACCTTTATGGCTGCCTTCTTTCTTGAACTGATCTTCTCACACCTGGAGTTTGTGGCTCTTTATTTTCTGATTCCTCCTCTACTTTAGAGTCTGATTCTTCATCCTTAAGCTCAAACTCTATCTTCTCAGGTTCCTTTGGTTGGACTTCATGTTTAATAACATATTTCACCTCTCTGAACACCACATCTCGACTGTACACAACCTTCCTTATTACTGGATTCCAAAGCTTATAACCCTTTAAACCATCCTTATACCCCATAAACATGCACTTTTCAGATTTACTATCCATCTTGATTCTTTTCTCCTTTGGAACGTGTACATATGCATCACATCCAAATACCCTCAGATGTGAAAGAGAGGGTTTCTTACTGGTCCATACCTCTTGTGGAGTCTTATCCTCCAATGCTGATGAAGGTGATCTGTTGACTAGGTAACATGTTGTCTCCACTGCCTCTACCCGGAATTCTTCTCCTAACCCAGCACCACTAAGCATGCTTCTTGCCCTTTCCATCAACGTCTTGTTCATTCTTTTTGCAACTCCATTTTTCTCAGGTGTGTATGGAGTAGTTTTCTGTCGTTCTATACCACACTTCTTACAAAATTCTTTAAATTCCTTGTTGCAAAACTCTCCACTGTTATCTCACCTCAACACCTTTATCTTCTTCTCTGTCTAGTTTTCCAACAGAGCCTTAAATTCTTTAAACCTGTCAAAGACTTCATATTTCTTCTTAAGGAAATATATCCATGTATTCCTTGAGAAGTCATCTATAAATGATACATAGTACACAGACTTACCCAGTGATGGAACCTTCACAGGTCCAAACACATCACTGTGCACAAGCTCTAATATCTGTTTCACACTCTTACCACTAGAGGGGAAACTCACTCGATTCTGCTTCCCATATACACAATTTTCATAGAAATCAAAATCTAGAGAGCTACTACTCATACCTTATACCATACCTTTACCATGAAGTATTCGAAGGCCCTTCTCTCCAATATGTCCAAGACTTTGATGCCACAGCATGGTCTTCTCTCCAAAGACCACTAGATTTTCTGCTCCACTTTCAGGAACCACAGAACTGTTGCACCCATCAACAACAGTGCTACCTTGCAACTTGTATAGAGTTCCTATCCGAACTCCCCGCATCAATACCAGTGCTCCTCAAACCATCTTGCAGGTATCCTTCTTAAACACTGTTTTTGCACCTGCATCATCCAACTTGCTTACAGAAATCAGATTTCTGGCTAATGCAGGAATATGCAGAACACCTGGAACTGTTCTAATCCTTCCACCTTGCAACTTCAACTTTACTTTTCTGTGACCAACAATTCTAGCCTTCCTATCATTCCCTATGAAGACATCACCACCATCATATTTCTCATACTCACAGAACCACTCTCTATGGGGTGTGAAGTGAAAGGATGCACCTGAGTCAATCAACCATGCCTCATAATCTACATGTGTACTTGAAGAAGCCAAGTAGACATCCTCACCTTCATCTGAGGTGGTTTTCGCCTATGCAAAAGGAGCATCATCAGATCCGTTCCCTTTGTCAAGAGCTTTAGATTTACAGTCCCTTTTGTAGTGCCCTTCCTTTCCGCATTTCCAGCACACCACCTTTACGGGTTTTCCTGGAGATTTAGATCTCCCTCTAGATTTAGATCTCCCACTTGATGACTTATTTTTGTTTATGTTCTGGGACCGTCCTTGTACAAACAAGGCATCACCATTCTGGCTCTCCATATTTTTTCATCTCATCTCCTTCCTCAGTAATGATGATACTATTTCATCAAACTACAAGGCAGTTGCATTGCTACCTATTACAATAACCAGACTATCCCACGAATCTGGTAGAGAACACAACAAACTAATGCACTTATCTTCATCTAAAATTTTAATATCAACAGACAATAACTGACTCACCACAGTATTAAATGCATTCAAATGCTCTGTCACCAAGTCTCCATCTTTCATCCTCATGTTATACAACTTTTTCTGTAGGAACAATTTATTCACTAGTGACTTGGATTGGTACAAAGTCCCTAACTTGTCCCACAAATCCTTCGTCGTAGCTTCCCTTGATACATTCAACAATACTGAATCTAATACACACAATCGTATTGTGCTCTTTGCCTTCCAATCCAACGTCTTCCATTCTTCATCAGACACTCCCGTTGGTTTAGTACCCAGATCTATCATGATCCACTGATCTTTATCCACCAAAAAATCCTCCATCTTGAGTTTCCACAACTCAAAACTCTGACCATTAAACTTCTCGATCTCTATCTTTGCACTGCTCACCATCTCCTTTCACCACCAGAATCGATCTTGCAGACATCCCATTGAACAGGTTCTACCACAGGCCCAAGCAAAACCCCTCAACAACAAAGGCATCCCCTTGAAGGCAAAATAGCTCTGATACCAAATGTAGCTTTTAACCCCATACAGAAATTACTTGCATACGAATTCTAAAAAATAGAAAATAAAAAATGCGAGAACATAAGACATAGAACACATATACACAGAGATTTCCCCTGGATACCAAAACCAGGACTACCAGATTGATTTTTCATTATGTTCCTTTCAATGTTACAATACATATTTATACATGTTGAAGCATCCAATACCATGGACCGAAAACTATTGTGTCCAAAACCATGTGCAAAAACCATGCACAAAACCATAGGTAGGTCAGCCCAACCTAATATAGGGTCCAAAAAAATTTCCCCAGGGCACTGCCCCAGACCCTGTAGATGGGGGCTAATCACCCCCCTCAAACCCCCTATGACCCCCCTGTTGCACAGTCAGCACAACGAAGGGGGGGCTCTGCCCCCCCTCTAACCCCCCTAGTTAACTAGGTGGGCTAATTGTGGAAATAATATAACACAACCCAACATGTTGGTACAATATTTCATATTTTTAAACTGATAAGCATAATTTATTTGCAATTTGGTTTTTAGAATTTTCATTCTTTAAAATATCAAAAATTATGAATGGTGTAAATTTAACAATCTAAGAATATTCTTAGCCTTGTACATGGTTTAGATGAAATATACCAAACCATTTTTTAGTTTCAGATTTATATTTCACTTATTAATGACCATATACCATGATTAACGATAAATAGATTTCACTTTGAAAATGCTTTCTAAAATGTACCTACCTAGTGCTTGTTAAATGTCCTCTCCTTCGTATTCTCATCTACTTATGTTCGTGGTGAGGTATAGAAGTGGACTAAAAAATTGATTATATGTGGTTCTTTGTGGTACCAGGTTTAGTTGCATTATAGTTTTGGGTGTATATAGGCCCGTGAATAAACTCTACAATGGAGAATTGATTGCATTCATGATGAGAACTTCATTTATACAAATTTAAGGTAGGTTCGAGATAAAAGTATCTCGATAACTTATTAATGGAAATTAAAAACTAATTACTATTTTACAAACATAATCCCAAAGGATTAATTTACATTCCTCCCTTAATATGAAGAGATATCTAACATGTTGAGTAACATTCTAAGTTTTTCAAACTTTCACGTCCTAGTGCCTTTGTAAATATGTCTGTGACATGCTCTGAGGTAGGAAAATAAATCAGATGAATAACTTTGGCCTCTACATAATGTCAAATCAAGTGATATTTGGTGTTAATATGCTTTATTCGATCATGAAACTTGATATTCTTGGCCAACTGAATTGCAGAAGAGTTATCAATAAATAATGAGTTGAAGCCTTCTATTTGTCCTACAAGTCTTCAAGTATTTTGCAAAGGCAGATGATTTCTTTTGTGACTTGAGCTACTGCAACATATTTAGCTTCATTGGTAGAGTTAGAAGGAACAAATTTCTTGCGTGACATCCAACTTATATCTGCTGATCCAAGCTTCATAAAATAACCAGAAGTAGAGACCTCATTCTCCTTATCTCCATCAAAACTAGAATCTAAATAGCCAGTGAGATGGAAATCTGCAACTTTGGAATGCTTGATGTCATATGTTCGAGTGCCATTCAAATACTTGAGATCTCTCTTTGTTGCATTCCAATGACCTTCACATGGCTAATTGTTATGTGGAATTTTGAATCTATGGATAAACACAACTTCCCTAAGTGGGTAGCTACACTTAGAACAACAGAATTAAAGAGTTTAACCTTTTCCTATAGAAGATAAATAAGAGAAGGGACCTACATGTTATCTTTTGCTTCCCTTTGTCTCCTTTGAATAGCTCCCATCACTCCTTCTCGAACTGAATCCACTTGATCAGTAACTATAATCATAAACCGAGGACAAAAACCAATCAAAGCAAGAGATCTATCTACTATAAGAAAATGGAATCAAAAGCATTTACACATATAATCGTCATACATAAAGACAAGAATATGGGAAAAGGTGTAAACAACTTTATTAAGTATAAGGAAGAGTTACAACCAAAGAAGTCTGATCCCATGTCACTCATCAAGCTTGAGTTCCATCCTTCATCACACCAAAAGCACAACACTCCGGTAGCATAAAAATACTTGTTTATGATCTCAAACCAACAGTATCTCCTTACAATTCTTCAAAGTCCAACCCCTGATCACTATGATGAGTGCTCAATTTATAGGGAAATGGAGGTGATTTTGCCATAAATTGGGCATTAAATGTCTTTCCAATTTGGGAGTTATTTTCCATGGAGGAAGGGATGAGAGGATAGGAGGTTATTTGATCCATTCCCTATCTAATTTCAAGCTCATAGGAGAGGATAAGAGGTGGGAATCTTCTAGAATGATCTAGAATGAAATAATATTCCAAGAACCCTATGAAGATTTCATTCAATCTCATCCAGCACAGGTCAAAGTGGGCCTAGGTACTCTGCAGAGAAGGCTTGAATGGATCTGAGTGTTATGCAGCGCATTTACCCCTAACCAAGGCTATGCTGGTCCCTCAAGGAGTCATTTCAAGATGTCTTCAGGCCAAGAAACTCTCAAGAATGATGGCATTCAATGTGATGACTTGTCTAGGGCATGCAACAACTGAATTAGGGTTTGATGAGCCCTAATAGTACTGATCTAAATTTTGGGAGTGATTTGCCCAAATAGACCTATAACACTAATGCATGAACATGGAAAGTATCCCTACAACAAAAGCTATGTCAGGTTGAGTAGTAGTTAGAAAATTCAAACTTCCAACAAGTTTCTTGTACTTTGTTGGATCTTCAAACTTACTTCTTTCAGTGGAAGTAAGCTTCAGATTTTGCTCCATAGGAGTAGCAACAAGGTTACAATCCTGCATCCCAAATTTGTCCAATAAATCTCCAATATAATTTTTTGAGAAATAAAAATAGATTTGGGTTTCTAATCAACTTCAATCCCTAAATAATAATGCAATAAACCCTAATTTGTCATGTCAAAAAATTTCAATATTTCTCTTTTAACAGACACTATATAATCATCATTATTTCATGTGATCATCAAATCATTTACATACACAACTAGATATACAATTGAATTTCTAATTTTCTTAACAAAAATAGTTGCATCATCGAGATCAAATAACTTGTAATTCAACTTGAGAAAGTGTTCAATTAATTTTTCTTACCATGTGCGAGATACCTGTTTCAGTCAATACAAAGCCTTCACCAACTTACATAACCTTTTCTCTTTTCCTTTGATAACAAAACATTTTATCTGAAACACGTAAACATCCTCCTTCAAATTTCTATTCAAAAAAGTTGTTTTTGCATCCATATGATGTATCTTATAGCTATTTTGAGCTACAAGAGAAAACAAAGTTCTAATTGTGCCCCATTTTGATGCAGGAGAAAATTTCTCTGTGTAGTCAACACCTTCCTTCTGAGTGTAGCCTTTTGCTATAAGCCTTGCCTTGTATTTATCAAGCGAACCATCTGCCTTATACTTGATATTATACACCCATTTGCAACCAATATTTTTTATGCCAGCATGAGGATCCACTAACCTCCAAGTTCCATTCATAATAAGTGCATCATATTCCTTTTTCATTGCATCTTTCATTCATCACAATTAGCAACTTCTTCAAAAGAACTTGGTTCACTAATTATAGAATAATTAAACTCACAGTCATGAGAATGTTACCTTAACTTAAACTAACATCGCCTTTAGAGGAAATTCTTGTTTCAAAGTCATCACACTTTCTTGGAAATATCTAAACACGTGTGGATCTTCATAAAGGTTGTTGAAGTTGTTATGACGGTTTCTCATCTTGAAAAGAAGGCTCAAGAACAAGCTCTTCAAGAGCAATTTCTGGCCCTGGAGAAAAACCACTATCTTCCAAATTTTCTTTAGCAATAGCATTCTCATCATTCTTGTGAGTCAAACATGGAAAAACCACAAACTAATCCAGAATGGGAAGCCCCCCTTCAGTATGTGGAACATAATTAACAAATTCAAAATAAAACTTTTACTTAGTAACTAACCACGTTATTATTATTATTATTATTACTAATATGCTTAATTCCATCCTAACCCCACCCAGAAAAAATCCATTCTAACCCCCAAGAAAAACATAGTTGGTACAATAATCAACATCTACAATACGACTACTATTAGTGTGAAAAATGTTTCAGAATAACTTTGGAAATAAACACTCTCTTTCCAAATAATTAACATTATAAAATCCTTATGGTTGTTATAACATTAAAAAATTAAACATTTTTTTTACCTATATCATTAGGAGTTGATCTTAGCGTGTGAGAGTTATGAAGAAAACAATGAAAAGAGATATTTGTATCTCGTTCTCACACATATTATAAAATACCCTTCATAAGTTATATACACTCCAATAATCATAGTTCTTAATCTAATTCACTTATTGACTATGAACTATAAAATTATTCTAAGTTAAATGTTAAAATATATAAACATCTTCACCAACATGTCTATGTGAATCATTCCAAGTATGTCTCTCCATGAATTATCTTTTACTACCACAACCACAAATGCTATATCCATTCCATATACTCTTCTTTCTATTTACAAAATCACAACATGAAACCAAGCAACATGCCTACATAACAGCACCATGTGTAGCAAGCCCAAAAATATATAGCAACATTGAATCATCATAAAAGTATACTAGTCACTACTAATATAGAACTAACAAATATCATCTATGAACTACTCAAAAAATACATAGCAACATTGGATCATCATAAAAGTATACTACTCACTACTAATATAGAGCCTACTACAAATATTGGATATGATCTTCTCTTACAATACCTATCGAGTTTATGTTGTATTAATAATGCCATGTAAAGTTTTTGCAAAAAATAATTTTTGATTAGGTAATTTTGGCATCATAAAGAAGTGATATATTGAGTGAGCATATATATATATATATATATATATATATATATATATATATATATATATATATATATATATATATATATATATATTGTTATGGATTTAATTGTCTCACGTCTTATCTATAATTCGCAATATCCAATAATTAATAATTAGTATAGACTAACATATATGTGATTAAAATTTCTAATATTTATTTAATTTTTAAAAATTCTAACATCCTCTTCTAGGAAAAGAGTGTTCAAAATATCATGTATTCTTTCATGGCCAAAGAATCATTTCCTCTTTAAGTGATCTTTTCAACTAACAAAGATTATATTAGGGGGAAAACATATATTGTTTACCTTCATCTAACAAATGAAGAAAAATATGGTAATTTTCTCTATCTCTATTTACCTAGGAAAATAGAAAAACATAAACTAACAATCATCGTGAAGTTGTAGTCAAATATACAAATTCATGTCTCAATTGTCTCCCAAACACAAATATAGGAAATAAATAACTACCCCTCAAATTTCTTTCAATGAGGGATAAATTCCATAATTTGCAAAGTACATAAAATTTATAAAGATAAATAAATTGCGTAATTTGCAAAGTACATAAAATTTATAAAGTAGTTTAAACACATGTAAGACATATCTTATGAATTCTTGAAAATTTGAAATAAGGAGAACAAAAAGTAGGAATAACTTAATATTCATACTCATGGTTTTTGGGATATGCATACAAATTATTGAGGAGAGAAAGCTTATGAGAAAGGAAAATACCTAAAAAATATATTGAATAATGCTTCTCACAGTGCTCAATATATTTTACCATTTCTCTTCATTCAATTTTATTTCATATTTGATATATAATCCAATTCCCAGGCCAACTTAATTAAAATTTATGAATTACATGATTATTCCTAGTTAAATTCTCAAAGATATAAACATCATTACCAATATGCTTCTATGAATCACTCTAAATATGTTTCTCCATAAGGTATCGTTTACTTTTATAACATTCAACATAGCGGGGGAGAAAACACCCTACTTATTTGTGTTCTAGGAATTGGAGAAGGGGAAACGACTTGCTGGAGTGCCTCATGGGATTTTCTTTGACTTATCATCTTGATCCTTTACTTATAAGGGTAATTTTAGGGAGTCAAAGACCGTGGTAGGTTTTGGCCTTCTATTCCTAATTTTTGGAGATCTGGCACACCTGTTTGGGAGCTTGTATTTTTTATCGCTCCTATTTAACCTTTCGAATACTATGGGTTAGAGGGAATGGATCTAAGGGATTTCTTCCTATATGAGCCACTACAATTACTATGTCTTGGCTTCTAGAGGAAGAAAATTTTGTTGTGGTAGGGGGACGAAGGGTTGGAAAGGTTTGGAGTTGGTGTGGGGGGAGGAAACCTGGAAATAGGTAGTGGGAGGTGGGTCGTTGGATGGTGTCTATAAAGTGAAGGCTCGTGGAATTATTTGTAGTGCCTAGAATGTATGGGTGTTGTAGGAAGCTTTTAGAAGGCCACTACAAATGAAGGGATTTGGAGGGGTTGGAGTTTATAGTTGAGGACAATAGTAGGTGGGCGTACTTGGCTTCTGAAACTTGGCACAAGATCATAAACACAATATCCATGCAGTGTTAGCATGGTAGGTTTCACTAAGGAATAAGGCCACATGGCCAAAGGGCACAAAACCACTTAGACAATCAAGATTTGGGTGAAGAGATGGACTCGAATCCAACACAGTCCCTAGGTAGAATTGAACTGCCACCTCCCTTTTATTCACTTGAAAACTATCTCCAATACATCACTTTACACTTGGACCAACTTGGAAATGATCGTCATGAAGATAGAAATGTAGTCATTCATTTCATGAATGACTTGTAGTGAAACCAATGGTATATGTAGGATTGGTTGGACACTTAAAACTGCGAACAAATGAGGATATATTAAAAGATAGATCATACAAAAGGTCGATTAGCACACATGGAAGGACATGTGCAATATGCCTTTAGTCCTCCCTTGTCACCAGGTACTGGTCTGGACAATACAACTCTGATTATTTCCTCAAACCAGTGATGATCGTTAGATGCATTCAAAACCTAGGGTTATTTTGGTCACATTGGGCTATCTATATGTGGTTGTCTAGTTTTCCTTGGCTTTTGAGAATGTGGTTTTTTTACTACTTTTTAGCCAACAAATATTTTAGGAGTAAGCCTAGAAGATGTTTGAAAATTTGTTCCTCAGAATACCATAAGATTTGAATTAATATAATAATTTGACTTCCATGGTAAAAATAATAATTCGGTGTCAGACCAGTTGCTTGACCGAGTTTTCATCGCTGTGCATTTTGTGTGTTTGTTATTCATGCATTGTGTTTTGTGTATTGTGTATTTGTGTATTCACACATTTTTGGGTTTCGACCGTTTTTTTGTCATCGTGCATGCTCTGCAACAATGTTGTCTACTTGAAATTTTTTCATCATCCTGTCCTTGGCTATTGTGGTCTTTGGCCTTTAGAATACATCTATGGTCCACAGTCCTATGGTTTCCGTCGAAGGTACTGGGCTTTCCAGCCCTGTTAATGTTTGCCCAATTCATAATATCAACATAACTATGAACACCATTGGTATGGTCATGATTTTCATGGAAATAATTGAGGTCATCCAAACTGTCACCACCTTTCAAGTTATTGTGCTCCCTACCACTACAAGGAGCATCGTTAATCATGAAGGTTTGGCTGTGTCCATGAATTTCATGAGAAAGAGAATGGGAATGGTTGTGTCCACGAATTTCATGAGAATGAGAATGACAACAAACCCTGCCATGGTCATGATGATGCACTTCATGAAAAATGACAACCCAAAAAGATTGACCATAAGTCCTCCAATTCAAACAAACATAAAACATTCTGTAGAAATCTCTTGGGGTTATAGAATTCTCTCAATGCACTCCAAAACTACAAGGGTCCCAAAAAATACCAAGAAAACAACATTCACATACCTAGAAATCACCTCAAAGCTTGCATAACCATAATTGAACTTGTTGTTTGCAAGCAACCAATAAATATAAGAAGTGTAGAGCCCGATTGTAGAGCCCTATCGCAAGGGTTACATAGTTGAGCAACATGTGGCAAGCCTCTAAAGTAAGTCCCAAGCTGTTGTTCATGAATCCATAAATAAACTTGACCACCATAAAAACATGTATTGATCAAAAGGAAAAGTGTGGCCTTCCGCGACTTCCTTTCGCCCTTCCACTAAAAATTTATTATTATTATTATTATTATTATTATTATTATTATTGAATTTATAAATCTTGTGTAGTCTTTCAAATTACAAAACTCAGAATTTATTTTCCTCGTGCTTGGAAAATCCCAAGTTATAATTATTTATTTCCTATATTTATGTTTTTTAAGATGATCTGAAGTTGTAGATTTGATTACAATTTCAAATTGATAATTAATCTATAATATATTAATTAATTTTCTAGGTTGATAAAAAAATAGGTTAATACATAAAGTTGATTTATCTTTTATATTTTGATACTATCATTTAATTATAAAATGGATATATCTAATATTTTATTTAACAAAAGAATAAATGTGATATCTTGAATATCACATGTCCTACAAAAGAATACTTGAGATATCTTGAATATCACATGTCCTATACTAATTTTGTGAGTTGGTAAGATGGGTTAAACAAGAAATAAACTTTCACAATGAAAAAATATATGATATTTTATCATATTTTGAGAAGGTGTTGCCAAAAAAGGAGGTTAGAATTCATGATATAAACTTTTGGTAAATAAATTTTTAAACCAATTTATAATATTTAGTTTAGAGAAACTGATTCTTATCATGGAATAAAAAAAATGTTAATCTCAATGGGTAAATATATCTCAAAATCCTTGGAAAAAGCTTAAAAACTTTTCTTCTAATAATAATAATAATAATAATAATAATAATAATAATAATAATAATAATAATTAACAATGAAGACACAAGTAATGTTCAAATAAAAATTTATTCCTAATTAATCTTTAAAATGTTGAATAAATATTTTTAATTACATACCTCTTGGTTTACACTATTATTAGTGGTTGAATGTTGTAAAAATAAAAAATACCTCATGGGAAAGCATATTTAGAGTGATTCATAGAAGCATATCAGTAGATGTTTATATCTTTGAAAATTTAACTCGGAATAATTATGTAATTCATAAATTCTAATTAAGTTGGGCTGGGAATTGAATTATATATCAATTATGAAATAAAATTGAAGAAACATGGTAAAATATATTACAGAAGCACTGTAAGAAGCATTATTCAATATATTTTTTAGGTATTGTATTTTCTCATAAGCTTTCTCCCCAGATTTTTTTATGCATACATCCTTAAAACCATGAGCGTGAATATTAAGATATTCCTATTTTTTTGTTCTCCTTATTTTCAACTTTTCAGACATTCATTAGATATGTCTTATACGCGTTTAAATTACTTTATAAATTTTATGTAATTTGTAAATTAGAGAATTTATTTATTTTCATAAATTTTATGTACTTTGCAAATTATGGAATTTATTTACCTTATATTCAAAGAAATTCTTATATTTGTGTTTGGGAGACAATTGAGTTATGAATTTGTAGATTTGATTATAACATTATGTTGATTTTAGATAGAAGAGGAATGACCTGTTGTGGAGTTTTGTGAACCCAACGTTTCGGACTACAAAGTGAGTCCATCATCAGGGGAAGCGACAATAGATAATCTTTAACATTGTCCAATGTTAAAGATTATCTATTGTCGCTTCCCCTGATGATGGACTCACTTTGTAGTCCGAAACGTTGGGTTCACAAAACTCCACAACAGGTCATTCCTCCTCTATCTAAAACCATCCTCACCTGTATGGATTCACTATTTAACAACATTATGTTGATTGTTAGTTTATATTATGCTATTTTTCTAGGTAAATAGAAATAGAGAAAATACTATATTTTTCCTAGATAAATAGAAATAGAAAAAATGATATATTTTTCTTCATTTCTTAAATGGAGGTAAACAATTTTGATATTATATCTTAATTATTGAATGAACATATTTAAGATTTAAATGGATAAGAAATAATAATGTTATCCTTATCATCAACAATTAAATCCCTAACCTAATTTTATATATGTATATATAGATATATGAGTCACTCAATAAATCACTCCTTTATGATGCCAAAATTACCTAATCAATTATTACTTTTTGCAAAAAAATTACATGGCATTATTAATACAACATAAACCAAATAGGTATTGTAAGGGAAGATCATATACAATATTTATTATAGGCTCTAAATTAGAAGTGAGTAGTATACTTTTATGATGATCCATTGTTGCTATATATTTTTGGGTAGTTCATAGATGATATTTGTCGGCTCCATATTAGTAGTGAGTAGTATATTTTTACGATGATTCAATGTTGCTATATATTTTTGGGCTTGCTACACATGGTGATGCTACATAGGCATGTTGCTTGTTTTCATGTTGTGATTTTGCAAATTGCAAGAAGATTATATGGAATGGATATAGTATTTGTGGTTGTAAAAGTAAAAGATAGTTTATGGAGAAACATATTTGGAATGATTCACATAGACATGTTGGTGAGAATATTTATATATTTTATCATTTAACTTAGAATTATTTTATGGTTCATAGTTATTAAGTGAATTAGATTAGGAACTATGGTTATTGGAGTGTATATCACTTGTGAATGGCATTCTATAATATGTATGAAAAGGAGATACACATATCTCTTTTCATTATTTTCTTCATAACTCTCACACCATAAGATCAACTCCTAATGATATAGGTAAACAAAATGTTTACTTTTTGAATGTTATAACAACCATAAGAGTTTTATAATGTTAATTATTTTTATGTTTTACCTTAAATTATAATGTATATTATAAAATTTGGATATAGATTTTTGAAATCTTAATATGAGATATTAACAATAATAAATTTAGTTTTAAAAATTTAATGAAATCATATGAATATTTTCTTATTTTACATTTTTAACTTAAAGTTTTCTTTTATATGTTTAATTTAAGATATAATATCTATTTTGGATTTTAATAATGCTAATATTAGATTGTTTATTTACAATAATTAGTTTGGTTTAAAAAATCTTTAATTTCCAATATTAATAATTATTTTATAAAACTTGTTGAAATGTAGCAACAAGAATATTCTAATTTTAATTTGTCCTTGAATTAAAATTCGAATTTAGTCTCACCAATTGCATGAAAAATAATTAATTAATTTGTCTTGGATTAATTAGTTGGAGAAATTCAAGTTAGAAGTCTTTCTGAAGCCACGCAACAATTATCCGTTAAATTAAGAAGATTATCCCTTAATTAATGAGATAAGATTGAGTTATATTTGAGTTGTAAATAGTTAGCTCAGTTTACTGAGTTAAGTCCAGTTAAATTAGTTCCAAACTCTTTGAGGAACTAATTGTGAGTTATCACTTAGTTGATGCATGCATGCACTCAACTAGTGTACTCTAGATAACTGAAGATTCTCTCATCAGTAACTCATGCATGTCTATTCTGAGAAAGACCCAGTTGAGATTAAAGATAGGGACAATATACGATCAGTTGCATGTGTTATCTTATAAAGAAAACTCATGCATTCAGAAGGCAGATCATTCCTTGAGGATTGCGCAGTTCTGACAGTGTGTTAGAGAAGTCTGTGAGATCAGTGTTACACTTGGTAACAACAGGATCACCCAGGGAAAATTGTGCAAGGAAATAGGAGCTTGGAGGGTAGAGAGGAAGGCTTATGAGCAGTCTATTTTTCCTGTGAGCATCTGTGAGGATTGTACTGAGAGCTGGCTAGCTGTGAGAGCTAAGGCTTTGTGTAATTCTGATATATTTCCAACTTGTATGATAATACAGATAGTGGGGTTTTTAGCTAAGGCTTTCCCCTGAGTATTTTTTGTGTTTCATGTGCATTGATTCTTCTTCTGGTTATATGTGTTCAGCTCGTTCTCGCTCAAACATTTAAGCTTCCGCAAATTGATAGTAGAAGTAGGTTATTTTATTTTGCTTTAGTTATATTGCATTATCTGGTTATCCTGCAGTAGATCTACGAATTTGATTTGTAGACAGAATTTTCTACATGGTATTGGAGTTGTGAACAGTCTACTAAGAAGAAAATTCGAAGTTTGAAGTTCGGGGTTGCAGGTGCAAATCGAATTCATATCATACTTCAAGTTGGTCAATGGTGTTCTATGGCTTGAGACTCGAGTATGCCTTGAAAGGAAACTCGAATTACATAGCATGGAAAGATAGAATGGAGGTTGTATTAGAAGACAATGGTTTGAAGGATTTCATTGATCAAGAAATCCCAAAGCCAACTGCAACTAATGCACAAGAGTTGGCTGAGTGGAAGAAGTGTGTGGCGAAGGTGAGACGGATCATCCTGGAGGGAGTTCGAGACCATATTGTCTCGAGTCTCCATGGGAAGGATACTCCATTTTCAATGTGGAAGAAATTGAAGGACCTCTACCAGAACAGTAGCGACAAGAGGAAATTGGCGCTCAAGGATAAGCTTCGAAAAATCAAGATGGAGATGGGAGATACTATTTCCGCATATTTGAACAAGCTCAAAACCTACGGAGATGAGCTTTCTAGTGTGGGAATAACTACTGTTGATGATGATATGGTGAGCCTTGCTCTCCTCGGCCTTCCAAAGAGTTGGAATAGCTACCAGGACTCTGTGAATGGAAGGGAGAAATTGTCGGATTGGGAATGACTGTGGTCGGATCTAGTGCAGGAGGAGATCAGAAGGGGCACACGAGATGGTTCTTCATCAAAGAATGATGATGAAGAAAATTTGGCCTTAGCAAGTAAGGCGAGGAAAGGGAAGGGGAAGGCTTCCCATTCCAAATCAAATTCTTCTCATGGAGGGAAGAAGGGTGACAAGTCTAAAGTGAGATGCTTTAATTTTCACAAGATGGGACATTATGCGACTAATTTCCCATATACGAAGTCCAAGGAGGGATCCATAAAAGGATCTGAAGGTGAGGCATTAGCCTCTCAGTTAGAAATGGACTCTACCCTCATCGCATGCATGGTGTCATCGATGGTTGGTTGTGTTTGGTATCTTGACGGTGGAGCCTCATTCCACATGACCGGTGATAAAAGTTTATTCAGTACCCTGGAAGAGAAAGACCTCAAGATGCACATAGAGATAGGTGACGACGGAAAGTACAGTGTTTTAGGAGTGGGCACGGTTTCTTTTCAGAGGGAGCATGGAGCTCCTCTCACGTTGACAGATGTGAAGTATGTGCCCGTACTAAAGAAGAACTTGGTATCAGTCACGATGTTGGAGGACAAAGGCTACTATGTTGTCTTTAGTAAAGGAAAGGTGTTCTTAAGACACATAGCCATGGGTCAGACCAAGAGGATTGGGATTTGAGTGAAGAATCTCTATAAAATAAAGGTAGATGATTTCGCAACATTGAGTACGAAAGAATAATTGGTGCAAAGCCAAGACATTGGTGAGTTATGGCACAGGAAATTGGGCCATTTGCATAATGGAGCCTTGACAATAATGCAACACATATCTATAGGACTTCCCAAAGGTAAACTTGAGCAAGTTGACACATGCAAAGGTTGTACCTTGGGAAAGTACACCATGTCTTCCTTTCATGATCGAGACAGTCGAGCAGAGGCTATCTTAGAGTGAGTTCATACTGATGTGTGTGGACCATTCTTGACGACATCCACAATGAAGTGAAGGTATTATGTGATTTTCATTGATGATTATTCTTGTAAATGATATATTTATTTCATGCAGAAGAAAGACCAAACCTTCTCAAAGTTTTGTGAGTTCAAAGGTTTGGTCAAGAAGGAGCCAGGGAAGAAGATCAACACCTTAAGAAGTGACAACGATGGAGAATATGTCTCTCAAGAGTTTAAGGACTTCTGTGCAGCGGAAGGAATTAAACAAGAGTTAACAACACCTCATAACCCACAACAGAATGGGGTTCCTAAGAGGAAGAACAGAACAATTGTAGGGGCAGCAAAGGTGATGCTGCATGACCAAGGCCTACCACTTCACTTGTGGGCTAAGGCATGCAACACAGTGGTCTATTTGCAGAATAGAAGACTGCATTGCATACTTGGGATGAAGACACCAGAGGAATATTTCTCTAGTAAGAGACCAGATGTGGGTCACTTCAGGATCTTTGGCTCATCGGTATATTTCCATGTGACAAAGGATGCATGGAAGAAGCTTGAGCCAAAAATAGAGTTGGGGATACTTGTGGGGTACACTGATACACCCCAAACTATAGGGTGTATTTCTTACCAGTCAGATGACAGTGATTCATAGAGATCTTAAGTTTGATGAGCAGAAGGCCATGCGGGTTTACCTTGAGAGGGAGCTCCAACTACAGGCTATGGAGGAACTGTTGATTCCTAAGGAGGAGGAGCCTCAAATTGATGCGGAGCAACCGCATGCAGAGGTTTTAGGAGTGGAGACATCCACTCAAGCAGAGTCTTCCAGAGATGGATGGAAGCACACAAGAGAAGTTGATAGATTGTTGATGGATACGAGAGAGAATGTGGGAGAACCATCTTCTCAGCATAGACAAAGGAGGTCACCTGAGAGGTACACTGGATACATGGCCCTTATTGGGGAATGTGTTGAGACTGAGCCATCTTCCTTTGATGAAGCAGTGCAACAGCCAATTTGGGTTGATGTTATGGTGGAGGAGTATGACTCCATAGTTCATAACAATGTTTGGGACATAGTTCCGAGACAAGAGAACAAGTTAGTTGTGAGTTCCTGTTGGCTTTACAAGGTAAAGCAAGCTGTTGATGGTAGTGTGGAGAAGCATAAGGCAAAATTTGTTTCCTGTGGCTTTTCATAGGTTGAGGGGATTGATTATCATGAGACTTTTGCTCCTGTCGCAAGGTACTCATCTATCAGATCTATGTTGGCACTATTAGCACAGATGGGTTGGAAGATACATCAGATGGATGTGAAGACTACATTCCTGAATGGCCAGATTGAGGAAGAGGTGTACATAGAGCAGCTGAAAGGTTTTGAGACCCTCAATCGTGAGTCGCATGTGTGCTGACTCAAGAGGGAGTTGTACGGGCTAAATTAAGCACCTCATGCTTGGTACACCAGGATAGACAACTACTTCTATTATCACTAAAATAGGACCCTGATAGGCTGTTGATTAGACTATCTCAGTGTAGCTATTTCAAACCAATCTTTTAGCTAAGGCTTAGCCTCCTTAGCCTGAGAGGGCTCTCTCAAAGGGTTAATGATATTGATTAAAGATATGGATAGATGGCTAACTCTATGGTTTGTGATTTTATATGTTTATAGGTTGAAGGATAAAGGCTGGCTACCATTGGGCTATGGAGTCAAAGTATATTTCAGTACCATAGCAAGATCAGCTTAACATGAAAGTCAGGGCATAGAGAGTCTTTATACATCAACAAAACAAAGATACAATGCAAAGAAACACAGTTTATAAATACATGAAAGAAGTTAGAACATCATTGATGAGTTCTAAGTAACATGTATTCATACCACTGCAAGTAAGTGAAAGAGGAAAGCCATGAGACAATAGGACATTAAAAATTCTCTTTGAATCCTGAGTAGTGAAGCCAAAACATTCTACCTAGCATGGAAGTCAAGGCATTATGGAGTTCAAGTGCAGAAATGCAAATATAAAACAATGAAACACAGTTAGTTTATCTATGAAGGAAGTCAGAGCATCATTGATGAGTTTTGAGTATCATAAGCAAACACCACTGCAATGTAAGTATTGGAAGATGCCATAAAAACAAGAACATACAAGAACTCTTCATGAATCTTGAGTTGTCTAAGTAGAAACTCTGCATTAGGTTAAAAATATACACAGTCTGCACATAGAGCAGCAGCTGAGCCAAAAAGTCTCCAACCCTTTGCTAATTCAACCTCTTGCTTCATATATAGCATTTACAATATGGATTCCCTCATCCCTCATCAAGAGAATTCGAATTTTCTATGAGTGACACCTATTCTAACCATAAAACAAACCATTAAATACAAATGACAGCTAATTAATAGTCCTAGAGTCCTAATACAATTAGGAGTACAACTCCTTGCTATGATTACAACAACCTTATCTAGACACTGAAAGCATTCTTTGACAGCTGCAACCTCATGAAGTCAATTTTGATGAAGCCTCCCACGTTGTCACCTTACTGCTGATGACAAACCCTAGAAATTAGGGAACATGTTTCCCTGTTTTTAGGTTTAGGATCCTTGAAAATTGGTACGTGGGACAAATCCTTTATCTTCTCATCCATGACATATTTTACGAAACTGAAGGCGGTTTTCGTAGCCCATTCTGTCTAGAACAAAAACCTCTCTTGGTTTTTTAAAACACTTCTCCAGCTGCCCAGAATCTATCCTTGAAAAACACGTGTAAAACAGGAAAAATCTGTTCTCTGAAATTAGGGTTTCAAAGAAAGCTTAGTATCTCCCAACTGATAACACTTATGATGAAAGTGAGATAGGTTATTGTAGTTGGATGGTTGATGAAGAGAAACCTCATTCATAATTCCAAAATATTTTTTCCTGTGACCAGAAACTGATCTTGAAAAAGACTGTTAAAACCAGAAGACAAAACTTGACTTTCAGCAGTTTCGTACCGCAAGTTTAACCATACATTTCTCCCACCTCAGAACGAATTTGAAGAAAATGAAAGAGGTTTTTGTGGTTCATTATGTTAGGAAGAAAATCCTCTTTCAGTTTTCAAAATTGAGTTCTCAAATGCACAGGAACCCTTCTGGAATTTGACTAGTAAAAGCAGAAAACTGAGTCTTTTATGCTGAAACAGGCCTTTTCAGGGGTTTCATAGCGCGCTATGAAAACTCCTAGTTCAGTGCAAATTCTGGGTTTTGCGCTACGAAAACTCCTAGGCAATTTTGTAGTACATGAAAACCTTGACACAAGTTTAACACATGGAAATTTATGTGTGATGTAGGACCAGTGATAGGCAAAACCAAAGTGTTGACCCTATTTGGTAATACCAACAAGACTCCCCTCTAGGTCTTAGAATCTAAGTCAAACCATGGAAAGACTAGACCAAGACTAACACCAATCCTTTGGAATCAAACTGATGTTCAAAATTTAGGAATTTTTTCTTAAGTGATAACAACTTCAACAAGTTGGGCTTCGCAAAGAGTGAAGCGGATGAAAACTTGTACCACATCATGGTGAAAGGTAAGTCGTTGATCATTGTACTTTATGTTGATGATCTCATATTGACATGTGATGATAAGTTGATCATGCCTTGCAAGGAGGGCCTTGGAAGAGAATTCGAGATGAAAGACATGGGTCTCATGCATTAATTCCTTGGCATGGAAGTATGGCAGAAGGATGGGGAGTTGTTTGTGTCTCAAGGCAAGTATGCCAACGAGATACTCAGGAGATTCCACATGTAGAAGTGCAAGCCCACGCAGACTCCTCTAGCAGGTAACTGGAGGAAGGAGGATGCTACTTCAAGAGAAGTAGTAGAGGCTACTGTGTACAGGCAGCTTGTGGGTTCATTGATGTACTTAATGAACACATGACCAAATTTGTGCTATGCAGTAAACCAGCTGAGTCAAGCGATGGTTCAGCCTACCAAGATGTTTTGGAGGGAAACAAAGCATGTATTGAGATACCTCAGAGGCACATCTTAGTATGGATTATGGTACAGATGAACAAAGGGAGTGAAGCTATAGGGCTTCACTGGTGCAAATTAGGCAGGGAATCCATCAGATCAGAAGAGCACATCAGGAGGGATTTTCAACCTTGGGTCAACGACAATTTCTTGGTACAGCAGGAAACAAAGGTCAGTTACACTCAGCACGACAGAGGCCCAATACATGGCTCCAAGTCAGGCAACATGTGAGGCCATCTGGATGCAGAAAATTCTAGTTGATTTGTTTGATCAGAGGATGGATCCAACTATGATCTATTGTGATAATTAGAGTTGTATCAAACTCTCTGAGAATCCAGTATTTCATGATAGGTCCAAGCACATCGATATCTAGTATCATCATCTCAGAGACTGTGTAGCGAGGAGGATCATGTTGTTGCAGTGTATTTCGACCGAGGAGCAAGATGTTGACATTTTGACAAAGCCATTGTCAAATTGTAAATTCTAGTTCCATAGAGACAGGATAGGGGTGATAGATAATCCCTTTCTTCTTGAGAGGGAGTTTTGAAATGTGGCAACAAGAATATTCCAATTTTAATTTGTCCTTGAATTAAAATTCAAATTTAGTCTCACTAGCTGCTTGAAAAATAATTAATTAATTCATCTTGGATTAATTAGTTGGAGAAATTCAAGTTACAAGTCTTTTTGAAGTCATGCAACATTTATCCCTTAAATTAAGGAGATTATCCCTTAACTAAGGAGATAATATTGAGTTATATTTGAGTTGTAATTAGTTAGCTCAGTTTACTAAGTTAAGTCCAGTTAAATTAGTTCCAAACTGTTTGAGGAACTAATTGTGAGTTATCATTTAGTTGATGCATGCATGCACTCAACTAGTGTACTCCAGATAACTGAAGATTCTCTCATCAGTAACTCATGCATGTCTATTCTGAGAAAGACCCAGTTGAGATTAAAGATAGAGTCAGTGTACTATTAGTTGCATGTGTTCTCTTATAAAGAAAACTCATGCATGCAAAAAGCAGATCATTCCTTGAGGATTGCGCAGTTCTGACAGTGTGTTAGAGCAGTGTGTGGAATCAGTGTTACACTTGGTAACAACAGGATCACCCAGGGGAAACTGCGCAAGGAAATAGGAACTTGGAGGGCATAGAGGAAGGCTTATGAGCAATCTATTTTGCCTGTGAGCATTTGCGAGGGTTGTACTGAGAGCTAGCTAGCTATGAGAGCTAAGGCTTTGTGTAATTCTTATATATTTCCAACTTGTATGATAATACAGATAGTGGGGTTTTTAGCTGAGGCTTTCCCTTGAGTATTTTCTGTGTTTCATGTGCATTGATTCTTCATTTGGTTATATGTGTTCAGCTCGTTCTTGCTCAAACATTTAAGCTTCCGCAAATTGATAGTAGAAGTAGGTTATTGTATTTTTCTTTGGTTATATTTCATTATCCAGTTAACCTGCAGCAGATCTACAGATTGGATTTGTAGACAGAATTTCTACAAAACTATGTTGTTTTATTTTATTTTTTCTCTTGAAAAACATGATATATGTGTATTTTAAACATTATTTCTCACTTAAAAGGAAAAATATGTAATAGAAAATTGTGTTTAAGTTAATTAGATTTCCTCACGCTTTACACATCAATTTCAATATAAACTATTTACTATTTCTTTTGGCATAGTAGATAAAATTATCTTATCTTAATAATAAACATTAATTTAACTAATTTATAATCTTACTCATTTATAATTATAACACATGTTAAGCATTTATTTGAATATTAATGAATTCAATATAATAAATAATATTAAATTTTCAATATTAGTATTAGTTTGATATTATTTGAATATTATTTTTCAATTTAAGAGACAAAATCTCACTATTTGTAACATGTATGGTATATCTATTTAAAAAGAAAATGAGCATAAAACTTCTTTTATCTAACATTTCAACCTACTTACACAGTTCATATATATATATATATATATATATATATATATATATATATATATATCTATCTATCTATATATAATTTTATTCAACCTTTTTCACAAAAAAAATTACAAAATCTTAAAAAAAAAATATATATATATATATATATATATATATATATATATATATATAATTTGAATTTTCTTGGACTTTTCTTAAAAAAAATTAAAAAATCTTACCAAGTAACAAAATAATTATATAGATTAAATTTTATTTCCACAAAAGATAAAACTCAATCTCATTTTTTACCCATAAAGTTAGACACAAAATTTTAAATATAAATATATATAAATATATATATATATATTAAAAAATATATACTTTTATTAAAAGGAATAGAAAAACATATATATATTAATTATGGTAAATAAATAAAATAATTTTTCTTGATACAAAAGTATTAATTTTATTTACTTTAAATCTTGTTTCTTAACCCAAAAAAAAACTCCGACCTCTTTTTTTACCACAAGTCTAGAGTTGTTAAATTCTTAAAATAATTGCATTAATTATGTTAATGTATGTTGCTTAAAATTCATTACAAAATTTAGTTTAGGGGTATAGAATAGACAGTGATGGTTCAAAACTTGGGAAAAATCCAATCATATTAAAGGCTTGTGTGATATGCTTATATGCCCTCTCTCGAGCTTTCTAAAGCCAAAAATTAAAAGTGTAGAGGAACTCACATAACTTAACAAACAAACAAAAATCTATACAAAATTTTAAATAAAAAATCCCAGCTATTTTTATTTTCATATATATAATCTTGATATAAATTTTTTTTTCCCAATTTTCTTATAAAATAAGTTCCCTATATAATCTGATTACAAAATTACAAAATAAATAAAATAATATTTTAATCATCGAAAAGGATGTACTTCAAATTTTTCTTAATTATAACAATTTTAATCCTTAAATTAATTTTGCAAATTACATTAATAAGTTTTATTTTATTAAAAAATAGATATAAAATTTGATGAGCATTGTTTTAATAAAATTCCCTTGGATTTTTCCTCATGGACTGTGATTTAGCGCCGGCCAAATTTGGTCTTGCACCAGAAAGTTATGGTAATAATATTGGTTTAAGCAACAGTCGATACAAAGCCAATGTCAAAGTCCTCCCAAGACTGTCCTTAAGATGTATTAATAGGCGTATAACATTGGAAACATTATAAGGCTGCGCGGAGCCTATACCCTAGAATTTGTCATTTAGAAAACATTTTTTTTCATTTTAAAACTATTTCACAGCTAAGAAAATTTTTGAAATCACCCCCAAAATTTCAAATTGAAATGTCAAAAGTGATTGGTAAAAGGATTTAGAACATTAAATTTGATGCCGAAGCATTTATGTTCGTTGTATAAATTTTCTTAAAGTGTATTTGTAATGAGAGATTTAGGGAAAAAAATATTCAAATTTTAATGAATGATTTAGACAAAATTGTCCTAAAAAATTTTAATGAGTGATTTACGATTTAAATTTTAATGAATGATTTAGATCCCAAAAAAAGAAAAGGTTAGATAGTTTTTAGATTTAAATTTTAATGAATGATTTAGATAAAAAAGGAAAAGGTTAGATAGTTTTACAATTTTTTAATGTAAGATTTAAATTCTAAACTAAGTTAAACAATATGTTTAATTGTAATTGTAGTATTCTTGTCATTCATTTTATTTAAGTGCGACATCTATTTTCTTGTCACCAAATCTGTTAGGCAATTTTGTAGTTTTGTAAGGATAGAAATTCTAAGAAGTGATTTTGGAGAAAAAGAAGAAGTTACCTTGTTTGTTTAGTTGTAGCCTCTATTTCTCATTTTTGTTGTCACCCGATCTGTTTAGGTGCAACATCTATTTTCTTGTCACCAAGTTTGTGTAGTTGCATTGGTTGTTAATGAGATTTTTATAGATTAAAAAAAATGATATTTTTGTATATACCAAAAGAAATACATAAAATAATTGGAATGGTGACATTATTTGGTGGGTTAACTAGAGTTAACGTGCTTAAAGAGGAAAATGGGTTAACTAGAGTTAACATGGTTAAAGATTCCCCTTCTAAGTTAAAACTAAATGACAATAAATACAACTAAATGATTGATGTTCTAACCTCGGTGGAGGCACCCACCTCCTCCTTCGACCTGTGTGGACTACTTTTCACAATATTTCAAATTGGATCCACACCCATCACAAACAACATAAGTCTTCATAAACTAATCATACCACTATTCTCACAACCCTATTCATCAAGTTGTCATAACATGTTCATCAAGTTGCAATGCTATCTTACCATGTTCATCAATTTTCCATCAACATGTTCATCAAAGCAACGTACTCATTAATCTTGGTACCATAACACCTTTCAGGTATCCCATTTTTTTTCAGACATGCAATACCTGCTCATCATCCTTGAAACTTGATCATAAGCCCTAAAAAAAAAGTATAGCTTTACAACATAAAAATTCATCTTCATAAGTCTTCATGACCCCTCGAAAGATCATAATTGAATTTTGGTCATTTTCCTTTTTCTAGAATTCTATTTGGCTTCAAAATCATTCCAAAACCATATAATAAATTATTTGTTTAACATAATAGCAATTTTCAGGTGCATTATATAGGATGACCCTTTAAGGGTTCTACAAAAAAACTTTAACGGTTCTACAAACCAGTGATTTTTAGTGCGCCAATAACCTTATTTAAAAAAATAAATAACACAAGTTGTCTAGGGATCAAACTCATGACCTCTTGCATACAAACCAGAACCAACAATTGATCTGGCTACGCAACATGTTGAGTGATATTGTGGCTTGCACCTACTGTTATTTTCATCCCATGTGTGCATGCCACAAAATTGAAGGCCTCTAGACTCTAACTGCATACCTTCAAAAACCCTAGAGCCAGTGAACCAAACAAGTTATGTTACCAATGAACCAACGCAAACCATACAACCATAGAGCCAACAATCTAATCATATTATGTTTCCAATGAACCAACACAAACCATAGAGCCACAAAGCCAATTAACCATTTAAGTTACCATAGATCCAACAAACCAATGCAAACCACAATGCAATAGAACCAACGAACCACACAAACCATAGAGCCACATAGATGACAAACCAAATAGGTTATGTTGTTAATGAACTAACACAATCACAGAGCCAATGAACTAACAAAAACCATAATGCCATAGATCCAATGAACCACACAAACCATAGAGTAATGGTAAAAAACAAATAATGTCACCAACAAATGAGCCTTCATAGAATCACATAGCTAATGAACCAACTTCTATTTGTTCCAATTCTAATCCATTTTTTTGTTGTCTATGCCATGGCAGGGTTATGTACAAGTAAAATTTTAAGGATAAAAATTTATCTTGAAGTTTAGAAATCTTGGCAAATCTTGTAGTTTATCATATGTAATCTATAAAATGATTAACAATATTTTTGTAAAAATACTCAAATTTATAATAATTTTATACAGTCTCTATATAAAATTTTGACGATTTTTAAGGTATAATAATTTTATACTATAAAATTTGGGCAAATCACTTTTAGAAAAAAATGCAAATCAACAAATCTTTTTTTTTTTCAAACATGGAAAATTGGCCCCCCTACGAATATTAGCCCCTAAAATTTTCCCTAGTTATGTATATATATGATCAAACCACTCGATGGGCCTTGGGGTTGATGACATAATTGTTCCATGTGATCATGACTTGCTTTTTACAGAAAGATCCTCAGTCACCTGGGGTTGATCCATTATGTCATATGACTTGGCCTTATGGGGTCAACGGTTGATCATGTGGTGAAGTCAACATTACATCATCACGCCATGTGGCACGTAGTGTGAGGTGCTACGTGTCACCTAAGAACAACCCAATTGGTCACTTAAAATTCCATATGTACCTACCACATGGCAATCATCCATCCTTCCACATCATCTGACTAACATTATCATGTTGATGTGTCAAGTTATAACTACGCCACTATTGATGCAATCATTGAGCTGATTTGCCATGTTAATGGGGGGGTGCACAAGTTGTTAACTATGGTGCAAGTTCGAGGTTTGATTGCAATAGATCTTCCTCCATTCATTAATTACCTTTGGATCTACTAGAAGATGTGTGATGTTTAACTTGTTAAACATTTTGCAATTCTATGCACCATCTACCATAGATTTCACCACAAGATCATAGATCCAATCTAAAAATGCATTCCATTTAACAAATTTGGGGATTTTTCCCTCAATGCAATTGTTAGCTTCAAGCTGACATGTATTCTCATCAGGGAGGAGTTTGACCAATTGTGATATATTGTTGGAAAGGTCTCAAAGAGAAATAGAGAGGAATCTCCAACCATACCATCCATAGATTCATTTGACCATCATGACTTTGACAAAAAATCAATAAACTTTATTCCACTTTGACATCATTTGATGAGATATTATTAAGAGATTGGATTATCATACTACTTTCTTTGATTCATTAATGACATTGTTGCTTCATTAAACTTCCCCTTTGACGTCAATGACACTAGTTGTCATCATTGACAACACTATGTCGAACACTGAGCTGAGGGAGAAGAGTCCTCTCGAAGGATGCCCCTCTTGGATACAAGGTTCTTACATAATGGGTAGACTGGATCCTGAATAAAGGACACACAAAGGGAAGGTTTATTGATTTTTTAGTAGCTTGGGAGGTACTCCAAGCCTTGGGGTTCGAGGTTTGGAGGGTGGAGCACCACAAAAGTAATTTGTGGGCTTGGAACCGAAGGTTGGGGTTTTGTACCCAAAGGAGTTGGGGAAAAAATGAGGAATTTGAGCATGAGAAAAATTGACGTGAGAGAGGATGTCAAGACAAAACTAATGCATCGAGAATCACTCAAATTGGAGCTCTAGATCATGAGTTGTGAATTTTTGAATGAAACTATTGGGTTTTTCACATGTATGGTCAAGTCAGCCTAATGTTTAGAAGGCTAATGATAGTTGTACAAGCCCATGAAAATACATGTGATGGAGCCCTCCTTTAGTGTATAAAAAAGAGGTGTATGTGAGATCATTTCTCACATCCAATGTGAAAACAATAAGGGATACTTACCTCTGAGACAACCGCCAACTTCTAGCCCTAGTGTAGGAGAGAAAGAGGGTTGTTTTGTGCCCTAGTTTCTTTTGATAGAATGCTGAAGTTGTGGAGGAGGACGCTGCGTGGAAGAGGAGAAATTCTGGGTAGTATTCTTTTGTTTTCTGGGTGTGCTCTCTCTTGTTTAGGAAGCAAATTTGTTGCAAATCTGGACTATGGTAATTATGGGCTAGGTCGCGCCATAGAAGGAGTTGGAACAACTCTCTATTGAAGGCCGATTAGTAACAAGTCAAGGGACAGTAAAGGGAGGAACTCATCGAGGTGATTTAGAGGTAGTTTGGTCATGATTTTGGGGCTGCAACAATAGTTACAATAAACCCTAGGAGGGCCAAAAATATCAGATTGTAACCATAGGAATCATATGTCAAGAAGTGCATGATATATCTATTAAAAGGTATGTTCAACCTTCTTCGTTTGTTCTTTTTCTAGATGGATGGTAGCCTAGAGAAGTGAAAGAGGAGGGGGCAGACTTGTTGCCCTAACCAGTGGCCATATTCTACAGTGAAGGACCAGTGTTGGATAATTTTGATAAGAAGCCTATGGGAGCAATTTGTTGGGCTTGACTTGGGTTGTTAGAAACCCCAACTAGGAGAATATTTCACAGTGAATTATTGGGTTCCATTGGGTTGGTGGAGGGCAGCATTTTGGCTATCCAAAATAGCCCTTGACAAGAAGTCATAAAGTGAGATTGACAGCTGAAGGTTGGGTGAAGATTGAAGCCTAATGTGTATCTCTTCGATGGAAAAAAAGAGTCTACTAGATTGGCAGATCGGAGCTCAAGTGTTGGACAACCTAGAAGAGCATATTCGATCAACCTGTGTTCATTGTAGTAGAAGAAACTTGTAGCAGGGATAGGAGGAATCCATCCTAGAGACTTTATGTATTGTCTCATGATGGACTAAGGGACAGTTAGAGATTAGAAGGAAAGAGAAGGACCGATAGGACAAGATATGATATAGAGACTGGAGCAACATTGTCAGTGTATCTTCATTCCCTTGTATGGAAGCCCTAAACTATAGTATTACTCAATTGTTTTAATATAACGAAGACTGGGTCAATGTACATATTTGTATAATATTTTGTAAAAAGTTGTCTATACTTGTCAATGTGTGATTTACTACTTTATATTGTTCCATTGTGAAAATTAGTTCTATTGATATTGTTGGTTTGGTAGCGTTTGAGGTTCTAAGATTCTATCCTAGACCCAAGATCATGGAAATTCAACATGCTATTAGAGGGTGTTTGAGCTACTTTGGAAGAAAATGAATTAGAGTGTACATAGAAAAGTACAACTTAAGAGGCATTTGGTCACATTGTAGGTGAAGGGCTCACTACAATGTCGAAGTTATAGGTTGGTCTCTGGTATGAGGACAGGTTGGACAAGTTGTCCAACTATAGTCCATGGAAGGAAAGGATCAAGTTTGTCTTGCAGGTCAACAAGATTTGGGAGTTTTCCGAGAAAGCCATCAAGAAGCCAACCATCCCAAAGGAGCTGGAAGTGCACGAGGATTTGGATACGAGAGAGATATTGATCATCCTAGATGGTGTGAAGGATCCCCTGATACCTCATTTGTCCAGGAAGAACATTGCACATGAGATGTGGATGGATCTTCCAAATTTGTTTCAGAATAAGAACAAGAATCAGGTACTATTATTGGAGGATAATTTGAAGTCCACCAAGATGATATAGGGTGAAGGAACGACTTCGTATCTAATAGGGTTGTCTCAGGTCAAAGATTCTCTTGTTGTCATTGGTGTGACTATTTCAGATTCAGATATGGTGTGGATTGCTTTGAAAGGGTTCACCAAGGAATTGAAACCCTTCATCAAAGGGATTGCTTCTAGAGGGAACCTGCCAGACTAGAATAGGATATGGGATGAATTCATTCAGGAAGAGTTGGGAGATGAGGATCCTCATCCAAAGAAGATGGCTTCAGATGATGACATGGAACTTGCAACACAAATGAAGGGTAAGAAGAAGAAGGAATTGAGTAAACTCAAGTGTTTCAACTATGGTGAGATGGGTAATTTTTTATCGAGATATCCAATGAAAAAGAAGGGAGATGACAAGAAGAAGAAAGGGGAGCAAGTCGTCGATGTCGCTATTAAGATGGGGTCCCTGGGTTCAATTTTTTACTTCCTTTTTGTAAAGATGTAAAGTCTCCATGATTTGTGGAAGCGAAGCGCAAATATAGTAAGAGTCAAAGGGAATTTAGTCCCTTAGGGGGTTAGGTGTTAGGAAGGATTTGAGACCCGCCCATGGTCCGTGGACCATGGTATTGCAAACGAAAAGGCTATAAATAAAAGAGTCATAGCGATTATAGAAGGTAACTAATCGATAGAAAATCATTGATGGGAAAGTAAGCTAAGGCATGAAAATTATGTTTCATGTACTTAGGCAAAGGGGAAGGCTCCTGCAGCTGAGTGCACAGAGACCTTGGTAAGTCTGCAGGCAGAGTGTGCGGGCCCCTGTAGCTGAGCGCATAGGGAAAAATAATATGTACTTGAATGAACACATCTAATAAAGACATTTTTGATCCAATAATTACGCATCTGTGTATCTATTTTTACCTCTGAAGTTTTCTTTATTTTTGCTCTCTATTGCAAATTATATGAATGAATTCTTATCTTATGTGTGAAAGTGGTAGATCAGTATAATTTATACATGTTATGAATGTTGCATGACCATCACGAGGTATAGATGTTGTTTAAGTGAATTACTATAATTATTTGTTTCGGAAGGGTTAGGATTCGCAGAGACTGAGCTAAGCCCTAACAATCGCAACAACCCATCACACAGGCCTCTGGATGAAGAAACCTGGTTTTGTCACCCCCCAATATTGCTTTGGTTGAGACTGCAGCTTGTGCTACACGAGTTGTTGCCGAAAGGGCAAGTACTTTAGAGTTTTGTTGGTTGGTGCAACTAACATTGAACCTGGGTCAGGTCCCATCAAGCCAACAAATGGTTTTGTTTCTAGGACCGGGATCTTACTAAGGAATGTGTGATAAGTCGTTCCCCACTAAGAAAGAAAATGAAAAGTGGATCGATCGAAAGTTGTAAGAATTTGCAGCCGAGGAGAACATAAATTTGCAGTTGTCGAAGGAAGAGTGGTTGAATAGATACCTGTTCACAAAAAAACTTGAAATATCCTTATGCTCTTTCCCTTGTGAATTGCACAAGTGGCTGTCCAAATTAGTGGATAGTCAGGGTACATGGAGGCTTGACGGCCCTATTGTGTAGACCCCCGAATTGGTGAAGCGCTTGGAGGCTTCAAAAAATAACATCGTGAGGGCCATCAACCACTGGATCGATCGTATTCTAAGAGGATTCATCACTAAGTTTGCAATCGATACATCCACCAGCCATAGTGAAGCGGAGCGCAGGTTCTTCAAGGGACCAAAAGGTAAGTACCTGAAATCTCTAAAGACCTAGATTAAGATGTTATTGTATGAAAATCAGCTTATGCCTTTAAATTGATGTTTGGGACTATGCAAAGTGAGAGAGCATTCAGAAGGAATGAAGAATCAGGGTCTGAATATAGTCCATTGTTAGGATCATCTGATAGTAATGATGAAGATAATATTCTGAGAACACCGCGAAGAACATTGTAGATAGTAAGTCAAGCTATCACAGGAATACCTCATTAATCCACCCCACCTCCATCTCTGCCTCACACACCTACACTTCTGCCTCCACCTCCACCTCCACCTCCATCAGTTAACATGGTGAATACAATGAAGATGCTTGTGTTTAAGGGAGTGGGAACTAAAGACCCTGAACAATTTTGGTTCATCACGGATGTTGCATCGAAGGCACAACATATCACTGATGAAAATATGAAGAAAGCGCAGCTAGTCATAACGTTATAGGACAGATCACTGAGTTGGTACATCAAGTTCTACATAGATAAACCCAATGCGACTATGCTAGAAACCCAGCAAGAGCTGAACAGTGAGTTTAGGAAGCCCAAATCTCAAGCCCAGTCTGTGACAGAGATTAAGGAGATTCAACAGAGGGTAAACGAGTCTGCGTGGGACTTTGATCAAAGATTAAAATTTTTGATTTAATAGGATAATATGAACATTACAGATACTCAGCATAGAGACTAGTACATTTCGTTGCTCCTACCTCACCTGCGATTACGATTGTCACATCAGAAAATAGGGACGCAAGAAGAAGAAGTGGAGATTGCCATGATATTAGAAGCTTCACTAGTGAAAGACACAAATGTAGGGGTACAACACATTCAGTCGCAGCCGGCGAGTTTGCACATGGAGTTGCAGAGCCTTAGGAAGGGAAAGGAAGTTCAACCCGAGGTGCGCACATAGTTTTGGTGCCTGAAGTGCAAAGGCCATGGTCATGAAAAGGGCCACTATTCAGTCTATCAGAACTACCTCATTGGGGTAGGCATTGTTTCGCTAAAGCTAGAAAAAATTGTTGGACCAAGCGCAGGGGTAGCCATATGGTGCACTACAAGTGAGGTAGTTTGGAAGCACATGTCTGAAAATTGTCATCTCCTACAAAAGTTTGTGAAAACTCCACAACAGTTATTTTGTACCTTTTGTAAATGAGTTGGGCATGATGAGTATAATTAGTGGAGCTACGAACTGATGATGGAGTGAATCCCTACTTATCGAATGCAGGTGGAAAATCAACCTCAGGATTAGGGCACGTGTGCAGCGCGCGGGGGTACCAGATCCGAGGAAGAGGACGAGGAAGAGGGGCTGGAAGGGGTCGCGGACAAGTCATTTATTATCATTGTGGCAAGGTAGGTCATTTTGTGCTCGACTTTCAGAACCCAACACATCCCTCCTGTCACTATTGTCGACAGTTTAATCATGTTATAGAAGATTGTCTAGTAATAATAGACAAAATGCAAAAGAAATTGGCTCAAACACCAACGTAGAATAGTCATATGATGAGGGCAGAGCCTCGCAAATAAGAGCCTAGCATTAATATAGTGACACAAAGTGTTATTGTCACTAGAGAAGATAAAGGAAAGAAGTAGGAGACTATAGGATGGGTACGCAAGGCTGCTAAGAAGGAAGTAGGATTTGAACTAAACCGGGCTAAGGAAACCTTTATGGAAGCCAAAAAGAGCTCTGTTGAAGCCTCTACCTTAGGAAGTCAGGAGAAGTCTGACAGAAGTGACAAAGCATAGGATGTAGATCCTTCGCTATTAGCTACCTTTTTAAAGACTTGTATGAAGTTGTTGTAGGATAGAAAGGTGGTAGAAGGGCTCCAAGAGCTGATTGTAATTGTACAAGTAAGGTTAAGACTCCTCTAGAATAGCACACCATCCAAAAAGTGGGAAAAAGCAATAAACGAACAGGTTGCTAAGTGAAGCTAACTGTGCAGATCGAAGAATACAAAATGGATCAAGTAATTCTCGATCTAGGATCCGATGCAAATGTGCTACCAAAATAGCCTTGGGAAAGAATGGGAAGACGTGCACTGCAGAGGTCTCCTATGCAGCTATGCATGGCCAATCAACAAAATATCATTCCTATGGGGCGCCTATATGGGGTCATGGTGGATATTGAAGGAGCAAGCACCCTAGCTGACTTTGAAGTGATCGAGATAATGGATGATAGTAATCCTTACCCTGCGCTATTAGGAATTGATTGGGACTTTGATATGGATGCAGTCATTAATATCAAGAAATGCAGAGTGACATTTGAAAGGAAGGCGCTCTGAGTAATCGTTCCATTAGATCCAACTAAAGGTGTGCGATACACAGAACCAATCCATGATTATGAAGAAGAGGATAATTTGGATCAGATATATAAAATCACTGCACGTGATGAGGACTGGATCAATCCTATGGCAGAGGGATGAATCATCTGGGATAAATATAGCGCTTGCACCTCAGATTCCGATGAAGAGCTTGAGAATTGGCAGAACATATTACATGAAGTCTCCTTGTTGCGCTGCAACATGTTGACAAAATTGCTTTGTTGCATATCCATAGAGGTATGAAATCTATCTCATTATGATGGTTTAAATGATGTCAATGTGTTTTTGGATAAGTTAGAAAGAGAGGTTCTAGAAGAGCATCGGTTCCAGGCACTAGATCTAGCATTGTGCATTACGCCTACCCACTGGTGGGGTACGCATAAAGACAGCTTCGCCGAATAGAAGGAATACTGGAGAATGATGAAACTGAGGTTTGGGTACACCAATACTCTTATGACAGAGAAAGACATTGGAAAATATGATCTACGTGAGCATCTGACGTGATGGACTAAAGCATGGGGAGAGAAACCTCAACCTGAATGCGTGCACATCTTTTGTTACACTTTGGATACCATTCTGATGAACTGGTACCTGGAAACTGAGCTATGCCATGGAATGACCGAGTAGGATATCATCAAGGAAAGTTTCCTATTGACCTTCAACTTTGAGGATGGCTTTGAATGTATTGACGAAGCGCTCCAAGAAATTAAGGCTACAATCTTTAGAACTGCTAAGGAACCTGTAGAATGGGTTCAACCAGACTAGAATATGCGGCTATGCAATGCGATGGAATGCTATAACATAACCACAAAAGAAGAAGAAGAAGATGACCCTCGAAATATCAACATTCTGGAGTTTGAGGGACAGCGTGAGGTTGAAGGACACAAATCCACAATCCCATACATAGCAGAGCCTTTAAAGACTAGAGAGGTAAACATTGGATCGGACATGCAACTGAATTTTGCAAAGATGGGCGATTATTGGGATGAGGACATAGTTGATAAGGTTGCGGAACTGCTGCACGAATACCAGGACTTGTTTCCCACCAAGTTTTCAGACCTGAAGGGGATAGTAGGGGACCTAGGCATGATGAAGATTACTTTGAAGCCAGATGCGAAGCCTGTAAAACAACGACCCTATTGTTTGAATCCCAAATATAAGGAAAAGGTGCACAAGAAGTTGGACAAAATTCTAGAAGCTAGTGTTGGAAATAATACTGAGAGGGGGGGTGAATCAGTATTATCAAACTCTTTTCAATTTATACAAATATTTGCAGTTCTGACTAATGAAACTTGTGTATACCTTCCAAACTTATAATTTAATATATTCTTCATATGTGGATCATTAATCTATGTGTCAGAACCATAAAACAGGAACAAGAAAAATAGAGCAACCAATCACACCAAAGAACACAAGATATAAGGTGGAAACCCAATGTGGGTGAAAACCACCTGCTGCAATATGTCTCTATCTTCTTTCAATTAGAAACTTCTTTTCACAGTGCTTCTGTACTGGTGCAGCCTTATACTAGCACGTAGGCTTCAACCTGCAGAAGGCTACAACCTTCTCTTTTGTCTCAAGGACCACGTTTCATGAATTTTCAGACTGGATCCATGAATATCAATCAAACATCAAATAGATCTGCAATTAATCAACTTCCTTGTGCCACTTACAGAATCAATAACTTCTCAGAACACAGTACCAGTAACCAGACACCAATTCAAAACCCAGAACACAACAGTAACAGAAAGAAGCAGTTAAAACATATTTCTAAAAAAGTCCGCAACTTCACCAATAGAAACCTATGCACATCCGCGGCTTCTCTATGTCTAACCTGCGGGTCTCCGTGCCCACACTGTGCCAGTCCTGCGAACTTCGCACCTGCGGTGTGCAAAACTTGCGAACCTCCACACCTTTTCTTTGATAGACCTGCAGATCTCCGCACTTTCTCCTTGTCTACCCTATGGTTCTCTGCACCTACACCGTGTCGCACCTGCGGTCCTGCAGGCACAGATAGTTTTTCAGACTTCAAGTATACCCCAGACTATCAGATTTACAGATTTGATCATGCGCCAAGGAGATCTCGACCCATCAGTAGATCTACCTTATAATTCTCAGGTTTCTCCTTGATTCAAATCTAGTTATCACTCACCAACCGATCACCAGAATTTCAGATCTTGCTCTCCTTAAGATATTCAACACATAAGTGCCTAGCCAATTAATCTCATTTCCTTTTTATAGACAAGGCCTTACTCAAACCATGGTCCAAAACCATAGAGATCCAATACTAGGGATCCAAAACCTGGGTTCAATATTTTAGATGCAATACAACGGACCAAAACCATAGGATCAAAAACGTCGGACTAAATACCATGGATCAACCATAAAATTTCCCACATGCGCGCATTTCTCTGCATGAAAGTGTGTGAACTTGACGTCCGCACTTTTTGTTCGGAGAACCTGCAGGTATGTCCACACCTCTTGTTCGGATCACCTGTGGGTCCACAACTTTTGTTTGGCGCAGCTACGGGTATCTCATTTTCTATCATTTTGAGAGCCTAAACTGTGATTTGTCAGCAGAGAGAGTTGCCATCAAGGACAACACCTGTGCCATAGCGCCAAACCTGAGTCATAATGCCAACAATCTCCCCCTTTGGACTTGATGGCAACAACACCAAATCACTCTCCCCCTTTGACATCAAGGGCAAAGGGCGGACCAAGATATTCTCTTTCCTTGAAAAACATTCCGCTGACCATACTCCCCCTGAGTACCTTTTGAAATCTTTGAATGAGCTCCCCCCTTTGTATATGCCAAGGTGTACCAATCTGTCCATGCTCCCTCTGAGTTCATGCTGAAATCTCTGCTCTGCTGAAGAGTGTTGTTCATGCTCCCCCTGACTGTAAGCAAGATCTGCAAAAAGATGTTCTAAGAAGAACATGACTCTATCATAAATGACCTTCCTATCACCAAAGACTCATACATACATCCATCTCCCAACCAAGTGGGAATTGACTCATCTACCCAACCAAGTGGGGCTACATCAAGGTTTACACATGATAACACAAGAGTATAACATCATCCATCCCAGGCATAGTGGGGAAACCAACATAGGCCGTTACATGACCTTGACAAAAGAAATATAAGACATAGAGACAAAACATCAGCAGCATAATAATGCCAACAATGCACTATTAGAAGAATATATGCTCCCCCTGAACCTGTGCCAGTTGGTCTCTGACAGATCCATAAACCAGCGAACGTATACTCTAACAATTTCTGAAACAGATAAGATTCAACAGCAAGATGATGCATCAACTACCCCCAGCTTTTGTCTGAGGTATTCAATGGTCTCCCTGGGCAGTGGTTTGGTAAGAATATCAGCAACCTGTTCCTTAGAGGGAACATACTCCAATTTGACCTTTTGTTCAAGCACTTGTTCCCAAAGAAAATGATACTTGATTGGTATGTGCTTGGTCTTTGAATGCATGATAGGATTCTTTGAAATATTGATTGCACTTGTATTATCAAAGAAGATGGAGATAGGTGGAGTACAAGTGATTTTCATGTCTTGCAATGTTTGCATCATCCAAAGGAGTTGTGTGCAGCAAGATGCAGCAGCTACATATTCTGCTTCAGTTGTAGATAATGCAATAGAGCTTTGTTTCTTGCTGAACCAAGATACTAATATAGGACCCATGAAGAATGCACCAACACTAGTGCTTTTCCTGTCATCCACACTCCCTGCCCAATCTGCATCTGTGTATGCATGAAGTGTGAGGTTTGTACCTTTAGAATACCATAAGCCATAGTTTGGAGTTCCTTGAAGATACTTGAAGATTCTCTTAACTGCCTGAAGATGAGTTTCCTTTGGATTTGCCTGAAACCTTCCAACTATTCCTACTGCATGCATAATGTCAGGTCGGGTACCTGTTAGATAGAGCAAACTACCAATCATGGATCTATAGGTTGGTTGATGTACTGCTACCGATTCATCCTTCGCGCTGAGGCTGCATCCTGTCACCATAGGGGTACATACTGGTTTCGAATCCTCCATCCCATATTTCTTCAAGATCTGCTTGAGATACTTGGTTTGTGATAAAAAAATACCGTCTTTGTTTTGTTGGACTTGCAAACCAAGGAAATATGTGAGCTCACCAAGCATGGACATTTCAAACTCCTTTTGCATCACCAAGGCAAAATTTTGACTCATGCCTTCTTCATTGTTGCCAAAGATGATATCATCAACATACACAACTAGTATTAGCAATTTCTCATTGTCAACCTTTATATATAGATTGCTATTAGTTGATCCTTTTATAAAGCCTTGTTGATGGAGGTACTTATCCAACCGATAATACCACACCCTAGGAGCTTGTTTAAGGCCATAGAGAGCCTTTTTGAGTCTGCATACAAGATTTGGATCATTTCCAAGAATAAACCCATCTGGTTGTTCAATATATACTTCTTCATCCAAGTCTCCATTCAAGAAAGCAGACTTCACGTCCATTTGAAATACTTTTAACTTCTGAAAGCTAGATAGAGCAAGGAACATCCTTATATCCTAAAGTCTAGCAACTGGTGCAAATGTTTCTTCAAAGTCTATGCCTTCTTGTTGTGCATACCCTTTACAAACAAGTCTTTCCTTGTTTCTAACCACATCCCCATTTTCATTCAGCTTATTTTTGAAAATCCATTTTGTTCCTATGACATTTTTATCTTTTGGTCTAGGAACCAACTCCCAAGTGTTATTCCTTTCGATCTGCTCAAGTTCTTCATCCATTGCCTTGACCCAACATTCATCTTTGCATGCTTCTCTTACATTTTGTGGTTCAGTAGAGGAGAGCAATGCCAAATAACTTGAAGCTTCTGCAATTGTTCTTCTTGTTTGTATACCAGCCTCTTTCTGCCCCAAAATTTGAGATTCTGGATGATTCTTCTGAACGTACCTAGAAGGATTTTTTTCTTCTATCCTTATATGTTCCTCTAGTGGCTCATGGGTTTCTTCTTCATCATGAATCTGATTTGATGTTGATGGATAGTCCTCATCATCTTCGAAATCTTCAGATCTTACCTGCCTAGGAGTGTTTTCTTCATCAACCACTACATCAATACTTTCAACAATTTTTCCAAGCCTTTTATTGTAGCATTTGTAAGCTTTGTTGTGGGGAGAGTAACCAAGGAGAATGCCTTCATCTGCTCTAGGTTCAAACTTGCCAAGATTTTCATCAGTATTTTTGATATAGCATTTTCTTCCAAAAATTTTGAAATATTTTACCGTAGGAGTCTTACCATACCAGAGCTCATGAGGAGTTTGAGTGTTGTTTACCTGGACATTTGTCTTGTTGAGAATAACAACTGCAGCAAATGCAGCTTCACCCCAGAAAGTTGTGGGAGTTCCAGATTCATCCATCATAGCATGAGCCATTTGTTGAACTGTTCTATTCATCCTTTCCACTACTCCATTTTGCTGAGGAGTCCTTGCAGTAGAGAATTCCCTTCTTATTCCATGTTCTTCACAAAAATCAAAAAATTCATTTGAGGTAAACTCCCCACCTCTATCAGACCTGAGGCATTTAATTTTGTGATCTGATTCGTTTTCAAGCAAGGCTTTGAAAGATTTGAATTTTTCAAAGGCTTCGTCTTTGTGCTTCATAAGTCCTATCCAACACATCCTGGAAAAATCGTCAATGAATAATATAAAGTATTCTTCTCCCCGAGGTGACCTTTTCCTAGATGGACCACATACATCAGTATGGACAAGTTCAAGTGGCCTGCTAGCTGATCCTTCCTTCTCAGGGAAGTTAGTTCTAGTTTGCTTACCAAACTGACATGATTTGCATATTGTATTGTCTGGTATTCTGATGTCTGGAAGACCACGAACTACCTGGTATTTGCATGCTTTCCTTATTTGTGAGAAGCTTAGATGCCCCAATCTCCGGTGCCATAACCAGTGTTCATCATTCCTGCTTAGATAGCATTGATGTTGCCCTTCTTTGAATATGTATAAATTATTTGGAGTTCTTATGCCTTTGATCACTGTTTTTCCTGTATCAATATCACAAACACTACATCCATTTGATCGAAATATTACCTCAGTTCCTTGATCGCACATTTGACTAACACTCAATAGGTTATGCTTTAAGCCATCAACATACATAACATTTCCAGCTTTGACCTTTTCTTTCAACTGAACAGAACCTTTACCTTTTATGAGCGCAAGGGTGTCATTTCCAAATGAGACCTTCTTCTCCTTCTCTAAGGCACTATATGACTGAAGTTTTTCCTTATCACTCGTCATATGTTTCGAACATCCACTGTTGATGTACCATTGATTTTCCTACCCTTCCACATATAAAGCTATACCACATCTTTCTGGTTGTGGTTCTTTCATTCTCCATGTTTTGGCACTTGAGGCTTGCTCCTTCTAAGTTGTCTGCCGAAACCTACTCCTGCATTCAGAATCTTCATGACCGAAATTGTTACAAATAGAACATTCTATTTCATTTTCAAGAGCAGAAAAGTTATTGTAGGTCCTTTTCATGATCCCAGTCATACTCCTCTATTTTTGAGCTTCTATAGTCATGATAGTTTTGTAGGCAACACACTGAGCTGCTTTGTGTCCAAAGTTATGACAAGAGAAACATTGGCCATTGAAAATATTCCTGCGATTATCAATCCTGCAGACCAAATGATTGTAGTTTTCATTGACATCCATTCTTGAAGCAAATTGAGGATGATTTACCTGTGGTCTATTGTAGCTTCTGTTTATCCTTGATGTTGATTGTCCCCGATTTACTTGGTGATCTCTGTTCATTCTTGAAGTAAAAGGTCCCTGATTTACCTAGTGAGTAGCATTGTGCCTTTGCTGTCGATTGTCAACTTGCTCACTTCCTTGCTGCATCAAGATAACTTTTGGAGGTGGATGGCTTCTGCGCTTGAGATGCTTCTTCATTATATCCCAAACCTGTCTTGATTAGTGGAGAATGTTGCACTTTGATAATCTCATCTAAAGTGTCAGATCCTTTAACAAATCTAAGGTTAAGAGCTTTTGTTTTCTCAATCTCTTTTCTAAGTTCCACAATTTCACATTCTAACTTTTCATGATGTTTTTCCTTTTCAGCAAGTTGGAATTGTAGAGTATCTATGATCACATTCTTCTCTTCTAAACAAATTTTGAGTCTAGAAATCTCTTCATAAATACCTTCTTCATCTCTAGTATTCAGAAAATCATCATCTTCAAAAGCCATTAAAAGTTTATAATTATTACCTTGCTCATCTTCATCACTATTTGAAAGTCCATCACTATCCTCATGAGTGTAATAGCTCTTCTTATTTACATTCTATTTTCTGTTCCATCTAACTGGTTCCTTACCTTTGTCAAGCTTATCTTTATGAGGACACTTGGCAGCATGGTGACCGACTCTTCCACAAGCAAAGAATTTGAAAGGTAACTTACCTCTGAATCTTCCAGAGCCCCGTTGAAGATTCTTGACGAAATTTGATTCTTCCTCTTCTTCTGACATATGTCCTGAGTCATAGGAATCTCCTTTTCCTGAGGCCTTGAATGCAGCTTCTCTCCTGTCTGATGGTCCTCCTTTCCTCATTTCATAAGCAGTTAGAATTTCATGCAGCTGTGACATGGTCAGGCTCTGTAGATTCTGTTTTTCTTCTATTGCAGAAACTTTTGATTCAAACTTAGAGGACAAAGATCTTAGAACCTTTTCAACCACAACAACCTCTTTTATTTCTTCACCCAAGTTTTTCATACAATTAAGAATCTCATCTATTCGTAGGAAATAGTTAGCCACACTTTCATCATTGTGCATTATGAGATTTTCATACTGAATTCTGAGGGTTTGAAATTTTGCTCGTTTTACCTGTTCATCTCCTTCATAGCTCAGAACGATCTTGTCCCATATTTCTTTTGCGGTTTTGAGCTGCATAACCTTGACGAATTCTGTTTGAGATAGACTCCCTAATAAAGTATTGACAACCTTTGTATTTGTTTCATACTGCTTCTTACCAGCCAGATCTATAGGAGTTTCCGATGGAAATGTGTACCCTGTATCTATGATATCCCAGACTTCTGTACCAAGAGGTTGAAGATAGGCTGTGATTCTTACCTTCCAATAGACGAAGTTAGTCCCATCAAAAATTGGTGGCCTGATCGATGCTTCTCTCTTGTAGTTGCTCATGATGATAGATCTTCCTTCAAGCGATCAAGCTTCTTCTGAAGGACCTGATCCGATACCAATTGTTGGAAATAATACTAAGAGGGGGGGTGAATCAGTATTATCAAACTCTTTTCAATTTATACAAATATTTGTAGTTCTGAGTAATGAAACTTGTGTATACCTTCCATACTTATAATTTAATATATTCTTCAGATGTGGATCATTAATCTATGTGTCAGAACCATAAAACAGGAACAAGAGAAATAGAGTAACCAATCACACCAAAGAACACAAGATATAAGGTGGAAGCCCAATGTGGGTGAAAACCACCTGCTGCAATTTGTCTCTATCTTCTTTCAATTAGAAACTTCTTTCTACAATGCTTCTGTACTGGTGCAGTCTTATACCAGCACGTAGGCTTCAACCTGCAGAAGGCTACAACCTTCTCTTTTCTCTCAAGGACCAAGTTTCATGAATTTTCAGACTGGATCCATGAATATCAATCAAACATCAAATAGATCTGCAATTAATCAACTTCCTTGTGCAACTTACGGAATCAATAACTTCCTAGAACACAGTACTAGTAACCAGACACCAATTCAAAACCTAGAACACAGCAGTAACATAAAGAAGCAATTAAAACATATTTCTAGAAAAGTCCGCAACTTCACCAATAGAAACCTGCACACATCCACGACTTCTCTGTGTCTAATCTGTGGGTCTCCGCACCCACACTGTGTCAGTCCTGCGAACTTCTTACCTGCGGTGTGCAAAACCTGCGAACCTCTGCACCTTTTCTTTGATAGACCTGTGGATCTCCGCACTTTCTCCTTGTCTACCCTGCGGTTCTCCGCACCTGCACCGTGTCGCACCTGCGGTCCTGCAGGTACAGATAGTTTTTCAGACTTCAAGTGTACCCCAGACTATCATATTTACATATCTGATCATGCGCCAAGGAGATCTCGACCCATCAGTAGATCTGCCTTATAATGCTCAGGTTTCTCCTTGATTCAGATCCAGTTATCACTCACCAACTGATCACTAGAATTTCATATCTTCCTCTCCTTAAGATATTCAACACATAAGTGCCTAGCCAATTGATCTCCTTTCCTTTTTATAGACAAGGCCTTACTCAAACCATGGTCCAAAACCATAGAGATCCAATACTAGGGACCCAAAACCTGGGTTCAATATTTTAGATGCAATACCACGGACCAAAACCATAGGATCAAAAACGTCAGACTAAATACCATGGATCAACCATAAAATTTCCCACATGCGCGCATTTCTCTGCATGAAAGTGTGTGAACATGACATCTGCACTTTTTGTTCGAAGAACTTGTGGGTATGTCCACACCTCTTGTTCGGATCACCTGCAGGTCCGCAACTTTTGTTTGGCGCACCTGCGGGTATCTCATTTTCTATCATTTTGAGACCCTAAACTGTGATTTGTTAGCAGAGAGAGTTGCCATCAAGGACAACACCTGTGCCATAGCGCCAAAGCTGAGTCATAATGCCAATAGCTAGGATCATAGAGCCAGTGGAGGAGTTAGACTGGGTAAGTCCTATGGTAGTCCAAGAAAAGAAGCAATAGGATGAAATTCAAATATGTGTAGATCTGAGGAAGCTCAATGATGCGTGCGTCCATGACCCATTTCCAATGCCTTTTACAAATGAAGTCCTAGAGAATGTTGGAGGGCAGGAAGCCTACTCATTCACTAATGGGTTCTTGGTGTAGCATCAGATCAAGATTACGCTGGAGGATCACAGAAAGACCACCTTCACGACAGAATGGGGGTATTTTTAGTACACAGTAATGCGATTTGGATTGAAGAATGCACCTGCGATCTTTTCAAGGGTAGTAATTGCATTTTTTAAGGAATTTATCCATAAGTTCTTAGAAGTCTACTTTGATGATTAGACTATATTTGGGTTGTAAAGTGCCACGTTGCAAGTCTGCGCCTTATACTGGATCCATGTCGTAGACATCAAATAGCCCTGAATCTAAAAAAATGCATCTTTTGTGTTCCTTATGACATATTATTGGGTCATGTGGTTTACCAGCAAGGATTGATGGTAGTCCCTGCAAGGATCATTGTTATTGTCAATTTGGAGGCCCCGAAGAACGTAAAACAACTATCTACGACACTGGGCCATAAGGGGTATTATAGAAAGTTTATCAGGGCATACATGCAAATCACTACGCCAATGGAGAAAATATTGAAGAAGGATGCGACATTCTGCTGGGATGAAGAGTGACATAATAGTTTAGACATTTTGAATGAAAAGATGGTCACCATGCCCATTATGGTGTTCCCGGATTGGAAAAAGGAGTTTCATGTTCATGTGGATGATTCTTGTGTTGTGTTAGGTGTGGTTTTGACCCAACCAGGTGAAGACGATATTGATCATCCTATCGTGCTTGTGAGTAAGTAATTGTAAAAAGTGGAGAACAACTACTCGACTACAGAGCGCGAAGGACTGGCTATGGTGTACGCGCTATAGAAATTCGAACACTATCTATTAGGCTCACACTTCAAGATGTATACAGACCATTCTTCTCTAAAATGCCTGGTTAATAAGCCTCTATTGGAGGGGAATACCTGTAGATGGTTATTTCTCTTTCAGGAGTATGATTTTGAGGTGATTGTGAAGCCCAAATGATTGAATGTTGGCCCTGATCATCTCTGCCAGATTGAGATAGGTGATGATCCTACCAATTTGGAAGAAGGATTTCCTTATGTGCATATCTTTGCTATTTTTGTCGCAGATGATCAATTTGCTAATATAATCCAATTTTAACAACTGGCATAGCCCCAGAGGGGTACTCTACATAGCAGAAGGAGGAGTTGGTGGTTCAAATGGTTGATTTTTCTGTGATCGCTGGACACCTATATAAAATGGGCTCCGATGGGATATTGCGCCGATATGTCCGAGAGTTTGAATGACCAAGCATCCTCGCAGAAGCACATGGAGGAGTAGCAAGAGGCCACTATGTAGAAAGAGCGACTACATAGAAGATCGTACATGCAATACTTTGGTGGCCAACGGTACATAAGGATGCAAAGGCATATTCTAGGGTGTGTGATGCTTGCCAACAGACGGGGAGACCATTGTGAAGGGACAAATTGCCCTTAAACCCATAAATAACTTTGCAGGTGTTTGATAAGTGGGTGATTGATTTTGTGGGTCCGATCTAGCCACCAGGGAAAAATACTGGAGGACGATATATTATTACAGCAACCAAATACATGACGCGATGGGCAGAAGCACAACTAGTAAAGGACTATAGCGCAACTACTACTGTGAAGTTTATTTTTGAGTATATCCCGTCCCGATTAGGCTGCCCTAAGATATTAATGAGTGATAGGGGCACGCACTTCTTAAATGAAATGATTGTCGTGATTCTTGAATAATTACAGGGTTATCATCAAAAAATTATGCCCTACCACACTCAAGCTAGTGGTACAGTAGAAGCTTTCAATAAAATCTTGGAAAATGCTTTAACGAAGGTTTGAAATGCGAAGAAAAATGACTAGGATGTGTGCATACCAACAGTGTTGTGGGTGTATAGAACCAGTTGAAAAGGTTGACCGGCCAAACTCCTTTCAGGTTGGTCTATGGGCAGAAGGATTTGATTCCCATGGAATATATTGTGCCGAGTCTGTGGATTGCAATGCTGACCAATATGGCTGATCGCGATACTATGGAGGAACGTCTCGCGTAGCTGATGGAATTGGAGGAGGATTGGTTCTTTGCAGGATTCCACCAAAATGTACAAAAGGAGCACGAAAATGCAAGGCATGATCAGCATATAGATAAACACACCTTCCTGATTAATGATTTGGTATTAATATATGATAGCAAATTCATGAAATTTCCTTGTAAGTTTCAAATGCATTGGCTTGGACCTTATGTGGTAAAAAAAATTATAGATGGTGGCGCAATTCAGCTCATGCACCTGAATGGAGAATTATTTCCAGAGAGAGTCAATGGCATTCGATTGAAGTTGTATAAGGGTGATCCTACCCCTACGCAATGACTATATGATGGCGGGATAGTCTTAGTACTCCATGCAACTGCAAGGAAATACAAGACTATAAACTACACTACCCAAAAATTGGAAAGATGAAGTACGAGGGTTGCGCGATGGAAGAAAGTGGGGCGCTGAGGGGAGCTGTGCCAAGGTCAAAAGGTAGTCGTTGGACTCATTATAGATGATTGGATGGAAAAATTTCCATCAGGAGGAGCGGGGAAGGCACATTTATGGGGAAAATCTTTGGAGTATGCCGCCACAGATGCATTAATGATAGAAATTTGGAGGGAACAATTGGCTTCAAATTCAAATTAACCTATAAATATGGCATGCTACCCTACATTAGAACACTTTTCATCTTGAGAATCGATTTTAAGCTTTTTTGCCTTGTGTTGCGCCAAGAGTTGAACTGTATGTACGAACCATATTGGGAAGAACTCTTATCAATACTGGGATTGGATAACGTCCCCGAATATTTATGTAAGGTGTATAGCAAACATGACTACAACTCCCCCCCTCAACAAAAGCAATGCCCTCTAAGGTAGCACCCTCAGTTGAAGAAACACCCTTTGTTCCTACGAGAATTCTGAATACGCCGCCTAGGTCTCCTAGGCATAATCCCTCTGCAGCTGACAAGAAACAAAAGAAACCACAACAAGTTTCGATGAGGCAATCACCACGAAAAATTCCCATAGAAATCCGTGGGAAGGGGAAGATGGACAAAGCACAGCAACCACATGAGCCCCTTGATTTGGATCAAGGGGAACTGGGTAGAGGCATCGAGGATATGGATGCCAAGGAGGATGAGACTATAACTCAGCTCCCAAAGTACATCCCATGGCGAAAGGGCACCACTAAGGTGCCTAAGGACCCGGAAAATGCCAAATTTATGGTCTCGACACCACTACTACCAGAGAAGGTGGTTTTTGAGGGCGCACTGTTGGGCTGCATTCTGACGCTCAAGTTGGAGTATTGGGATTTGGGAGATCATGAGAAGTTTCCCCAGCTTGCGTTGGACAAATACCTATCAAAAATATATTATGAAGAAACCTGGGTGATGCGATTGGAACCTATGAAGTGGATCACGGGTGTTGAGAAAGCGAGCCTCCTAAACATGTTATGGGTGTCGCACTTCAGTCGCACCATCATTAACACTATATGTGTTCAACAGTTACTCACTTTGGTGCACGATGGGTGTCTCTAGCTAGGAGAACCCATCCCAATTACTCACATGTTGATCCACCAGATCACCTTGCTGCCCTATCAAGGTGTGGATCTAGCAGAAGCATTTGGCGGGAAAACGAAGGAAAAGAAACTCGCAGATCAGATGAAGAGCAAGTTTGGGTTAATAAAAATTCATGCGGATATTCTATCCACTCCATTACAGACACCACAATACAATTCATTGCACAAATATTAGCTTGCAAGATCATGTGTAATTGTCGCGCAGATGAGGTTTTGGCACCCATGATCTCCTTGGCTGTGCAATGTGCCAAAGGAGTCAAGTGCAACTATGCTCAATACCTATGCAGGGAGTTATTGGGGAATTTTCACGAGGCCCAGGATCAGGATAAGGAATTTCATTATGCCTGGTTGTTACTTTTAATCGTCTTAGTGGCATGGAGGACGCCGGAGGACAACCAGTTTCCTCCTCAAGAACTAGACCTTTTGAAGGCATCAAAGTTCGCTTCGCTCTAGGCAACAAAAGACATGCGCGGGTCACAGAGATAAAGATGTTCTGCGTACTAGTGTAAATGGATCTGTGCACGGTGATTAGCCAAAGGCCAAGGTTGTCACCTACCTTACATGATCAATTGGAGCCCTATGCTGTCTTCAAGGTTGACTTCCATAATGTCTATATTCACCCCTGACAAGATCTAAACAAGATATGGCATAGGTTGCCTTATCTTTTTGGAGAGGCGGATGTCTAAGAAATTGTCAGTAAATTTCCAAGGGAGTGGTTTTACCCATCATATCTAGGCGCAGGAATGAGCAACGTTGCAAAAGGTACAACCGCGCAGACCTCAGTAGTAGAAACATAAAAGGAGTCCCAGCAGGTTGTAGATCGAGAGAAAGTTGCGCAACAGAAGGAAGCTGTTGCTAAGGAAGTTGTTGCTAAGGTAGTTGCTAACAAAGAATAGGCAGCCTAGGAAACCATGATCAAGGTAGAGGAGTCTGAATCTCAGCACACCCAGGACCAAGAAGGGTTAGATGTAGAAGGGGGCACGGAGCAGAGAATCCCCTTTGTGGTCAAGAAAAGAATGAAGCAGACAACCTCGGGGCCATGAAAGAAGTAGAAGTCGACCAGATTCTCCCATGTGGATTTGTTAGTACTCACTGAAGGGGACTTAGAAGAAATTGGTGACAAGGTCCGGGATACTACAATCAAACTATGGACCCAATTTGAGCAGCAGTACTAATAGGTGTTGGGAAATGTGCATAAGGATCTACATGATCTGCAGATCCAGACAGGCCAACTGCAAGCGAGCATATTCAGGTGAGCTTTCATCAAGCGAGCACAACAGTATTCGACACGGATCGGACTTTGGATCTCCATGTGACTCAGTTGTCAAAAGAGGCCCTACGGACCCACTCAAAAGAGTCCAACACCCATCTTTCTCATCTCAAGGATCTAGGCATCAACCTCGTGACACTCCCTATCCAAACCCTACATGAGTTCCACCAAGTCCTATTGGATGAGCTTAGGGTTCGGGAGTAGCGCACGCTACTGGTGATTAATGAAGTCAAGACAAATAACAAGTAGATCTTCGAAGAAAAGGTGCAGGAATAAAAGGAGAAGGAAGAAATTGTTACGCGTAGCCAGCAGTTAGAATCAACGATTACACAGGTGTGTAATGTGCTTCCTAAACTTAAAATTGTAGCTGATGCAAAGTCAACAGAAAAGATCCAGAAGTTGGTTGCGGCGGTCAAGGAGTCTGAATATGAAATTGGCCAATTCCAATTTGAGTTACAACTACAAATTTTGGAGCTACAATTGAAGCTACAGTTGACGACTCCGCGAGAGGTTCGAGAGCAATGTGGAGCTGCTATAAAGGAAGGAATGGACACACTAGATACAACAGTCAAGGACTGAACAAATTTATTCAAGCAGGCTATGGAGCTATGGCAATCTCTACAGGAGGACCCCACTCTACAGAAGATTAGCACAGACCTTAGAGAAAAATAGTGGCAGTTTGATGACCTTAGATTGATACGTGCACTTTGGCACCAGTTCAGTGGTTCGAAAAATTACAGAAAGGGAAGTAGCTTCAAAATGAGATTGACAAGATGCGCTTGAAAGAGGCCATTCTTATGGTATGGACATAGCCTTGGATAGAGGAGATTAGCCAGCTAACTCTGTCAGTGTAGAGAAATATTAAGGCCATTCAACAAACTCAAAGGACCATGGTCCTCACAGTGGAAGGCCCCACTACAGAGAATTTGGTCGAGGAAGTATAGCAGGAAGCTACGCAAGGCACAACTGATCTATAGGTTTTGAAGTTCAAGTTCTACGAACTCCAAGCGAAGATTGAAGTGCCAGCTGAGTGACTCAAGGATGAATCACCAAATTGTATTAGGGGCCTATTGGGATGGGGTCCCTAGGGTTCAATTTTGTATTTCCTTTTTGTAAAGATGTAAAGTCTCTGCGATTTGTGGAAGCAGAGCACGAATATAGTAAGAGTCAAAGGGACTTTAGTCCCTTCGGTGATTAGGTGTTAGGAAGGTTTTGAGACCCGTCCATGGTCCGTAGACCATCGTATTGTAAACGAAAAGGATATAAATAGAAGAGTCATAGCGAGTTTAGAAGGTAACTAATCGATAGAAAATCATTGATGGGAAAGTAGGCTAAGGCAGGAAAAGTTTGTTTCCTGTACTTAGGCGAAGGGGAAGGCTATTACAGATTAGTGTGTGGAGACCTTTGTAAGTTTGCAGGCTGAGTGCGCGGGACCCTCTAGCTAAGTGCGTAGGGAAAAAGAGTATGTACTTGAACAAATGCATTCAATAAAGTTAGTTTTGATCCAATAATTGCACATCTGTGTATCTATTTTTACTTCTGCAGTTTTCTGTATTTTCGCTCTATATTGCAAATTATATGAATGAATGCTTATCTTATGCATGAAAGTGGTAGATCAATATAATTTATACATGTTATGAATGTTGCATGACCTTCGCGAAGGTATAGATGTTGTTTAAGTGAATTACTGTAATTATCTGTTTCGGAAGGGTTAGGGTTTGCAAAGACAGAGCTAAGTGTTAGCAATTGCAGGAACCCATCACACAGGCCTTTGGATGCAGAAACCTAGTTCTTTCATCCCTCAATACTGCTTCGGGTGAGACTGCAACCTATGCTATGTGGGTTGTTTTCGAAAGGGAAAATAGTTTAGGGTTTTGTTGATTAGCGCAGCTAATGTTGAACCTAGGTCAGGCACTATCAAGCCAACAATTGCCACCTCTGCTGAGATAGATTCTCTCACCAGGAGGTTGGAAGAGGAGGACTTTTCCATTATACCTCATTTCTCTAAGGGTACTATCAATGAGGATGGGTGCTACATGGACAGTGGTGTGTTAAAACATATGATAAGGTCACAAGAGGTTTACAAGGCTCTAGTTGAATGGGACTCGAAATTGCACATGGTATTCTGTGACAAGAGTTAGAAGGGGATTTGAGGATTGAGAGTTATGCCATTTAGGATGGAGATAGGATGGGTGATGTGGGTCGAGGATGTACTGTTTGTACCAAGACTTAGATATAGCATGATATCTTCCTTGATGATCGAGAAGAAGGGGTTTGAGGTTTTGTTCTAGGATGGGAAGGCAAGACTTAGACCTAGAGGCTATAGCTCTGCAGGTATTGTGCTTGTAATTAGAGAGAATGGTCTATACATATTGATAGGAAAGCCTATGGATCATGGGAAGAAGAAGCAGGTGGACGAGGTGCAGGTTTCAGAGAAGTAGGTGCAGGCGCAAGCGCAGACTTCATAGGAGGAGGTACAGTTTCCAGAGAAGAAGGTCTAGGTTCCAGAGGCTCAGAGGGAGTCGAGTTCTAGCAGGAGATTTCATATTTAGAGGGATATTTTGCAGCCTAAGAAGAGTGCATAGTCAGTGGGGATCAAGGGTGTTTCCACATTTTCCAGGAAGGAACCATCGAGGGATTGGAAAGTGATACATGAGAAGAAGAATAAGCGAGATGCTTCCAGTGATAGAGACACTTCAGAGAGAGGTGTAGTTCATACTATAGGGATTGCTCCAGTGGTGAGCACCAGGAGTTGGGTTAGTGTTGCGAGCAGTGACGATGATAATAATGAGTTACTTCCTACTCTTGGAAGTAACTCCCTCGCTAAGAGGGAGTGTTTATTTTTGAGTAGCTTGGGAGGTACTCTAAGCCCTAAGGTTTGGGGTTTGGAGGGTGGAGCACCATGAAAGTCATTTGTGGGCTTGGAACCCAAGGTCGGGGTTTTGAACCCAAAGGATTTGGGCCAAAACCATGAGTAATTTGAGCATGAGAAAATTTGAGGTGATATAGGATGTCGATACAAAACCAATGCATTGAGAATTACTCAAATCGAAGCTCTAGATCATGAGTTATGATTTTTTGAATGTAACTGTTGGGTTTTGCACATGTATGATCAAGTCATCCTAATGTTTAGAAGGCTAATGAGAGTTGTACAAACCCAAGAAAATACATTTGATGGAGCCCTCCCTTAGTGTATAAAAAGGAGGTGTATGTGAGATCACTTCTCACATCCAAAGTAAAAAACAACAAGGGATACTTACCTTGAGGTAGCTGCAGATTTCTAGCCCTAGCATAGGAGAGAAAGAGAGATGTTTTGTGCCCTAGTTTCTTATGAAATCAAGGTGAAGTTGTGGAGGAGGCAACTTCATGGAAAAGGATAATTTTTGGGAATTTTTCTTGTGTTTTTCTAGGTGTGTTCAGTCTTGTACAAGAATAATATTTGTTGTAGATCTAGAATGTGGTAATTATGGGCTAGGCTGAGGCATAGAAGGAGTTGGAACAACTCTCTATTGTAGGTCGAGTAGCATCAAGTCAAAGGAAAATCAATGGAGGACCTCAGTGAGGTGATTTGGAAGTAGTTTGGTCATGATTTTGGGGTTGCAACAATAGTTACACTCAACCCTAAGAGGACCAAAAATATTAGATTGTAAACACAGGAAGCCTATTTCAAGAAGTGCAGGATATCTCTATTAAAAGGTATGTTCAACCTTCTTATTTTTTTTTCTAGATGGATGGTAGCCTGTATAAGCCAAAGAGGAGGGGGAAAACTTGATGCCCTAACCAGTGAGAAGATTCTACATTGAAGGATTAGTTTTGGATCAGTTTGATAAGTGACCTATGGGAGCCATTTCTTCTAGTTGATTTGGGTTGTTCGAAACCCCAACTAGGATAAGATTTGACAATGAAGTATTGGATTCCATTGGACTGGTGGGGGGCAGCGTGTTGGCTACCAAAATTAGCCCATGACAAGTAGTCATAAAGTGAAATTTATAGTTGAAGGTTGGGTGAAGGTTGAGGCCTAATGTGTATCTCTCTGATGGACAAAAGAGGCTACTAGATTGGCAGATTGGAGCTCAGGTGTTGGCCAAACGAGAAGAGAAGATTGGATAAACTCATGTTCATTGTAGCAGAAGCACAACAGTGATTGGAGGCAACCCTCCTGGAGACTCTATGTGTTGTCTCTTGATGGAATAAGGGGCATCTAGAGAGTATAATGGAAGCAAAGGACCAACATGATGAGATACAAGATACATACTACAACAAGATTGTCATTTTATCTTGTATTCTTTGTATGGGAGCCCTAGGTTGTTTTATCACTCGGTTTAATATAATGAAGATTGGGTTGTTGTACATATTTGTACAATATTTTGTAAAAATTTGTCTATACTTGTGCATGTGTGATTTACTTCTTTATATTGTTTCACTGTGCCAAGTAGTTCTGTTGAAATTCTTGGTTTGGTAGCATAAAAGATTCTAAGATTCTATTGTAGACCCAAGATCATGGAAATTGAACAAGGTCTAGTCAATATATGAAAATTGTGGATCTTTATTGGAAGATAATTTTTTTACTAGGACACACCTAGATTGGAATGAGAACCATGAGGATATTATTCACTCCCTTGAACACTTACATAGACACTTGAGAGACATATATCGACCAATGGAGAGAGTAGAACAACACCTTTGTTGGTATTATGGATATGTTATCTTGATGGAAACCTACTTGATAAATATGTACTAAATGTCAATAGTGTGATAATATAGATAACATGTACAAATGTTAAAGATAATATGGACAGAGAAATGGTAGTTCAATTACAAGGGAATGAAAAAAGTAAAGTTTGAGAAAGTATACATGGTTCCTATGAAGAAAGGTCATGTACATACGCATGTATTGTGAGAAAAAATCATGTACATAATCTAAACCATGGAAATATGGATACTAGGGGTCATTACCATGATATTTTCCTATATTAATTGGGGTGGCAACGTTTATTTGATCTCATCAACAAATATTAACAACATTACCAAGGGATTTACCTAAGGTATTGGCTAAGGAACAATCTATATAAGGACATGGAGATCAAGGTGTTAGGTGTGCAAGTAATGGATTATTTATGTGTGATCTGATCTGGAATAGGAGTGCACCAAGGAGCAAAGAGAAATCTCGGATCTGAAAGATCTGAAGATATGTTGATATATATGCTTAGTTGATTTACTAGTTGCAAATGTCTAAGTACAACAATGTAAAATTTGAAACGAGAACTAATATGATTACCCGTTTCGTAGAGGTAGCAAAAAGTGACCCGATTTTGAAAAGTGGCTCTGCAGAATACACTCTTTTTTTTTTTCAGAGGATATTTTTGACACTTTAAATTTTCTTATGTATCAAATAGAAATATTTTTTTTTAAATGTTAATGATTTTCATGCCGATTTTGAAACGTGTTGATGCAGCATCAACCTTTTTTTTTAGAGCACTTATTTTTGACACTTTAACTTTTTTAAAGTATTAAGTGTGGATACCTTTTTTTTAAGAGGGCTTATTTTTTAGACTTTAAATTTTTCAATGTATTAAGTGTGAATCTTTTTTTTAAATGTTACATGTTTTGTCACTTTAAAATTTTTTATGTCCAATTTTTTTTGAAATCATGATTACTTAACAAATTTTCTAGTTGTTTTATTTTTCTTTTTTTAATGTTGATTACTTAAAAAAACAAAAACAAAAATATATGTCTATAACGCGACAAAGCCTTTTCGGCGGAGGTCGAAAAAAATTAATCGCAAGTTTGATAGCTAGTTTCTGCACAATGAAACCATTTTTCAGGGTGTTGAATCCAAATATGCAGTTAAAAAACCATTTTAACTGCAAAAATCAAGATTTGACCTCAATTCTTTTCCGTCACCGGAATCTTCAAAAAGTCGCATTATAGACAACTAAAAATATATAAAAAAAGACAAAACAAAAACACGGAAAATTAAAAAAAATATCTCGTAAACCATAAAACAATTTAAAAAAAGCAACAAAACAACAAAACTTAAAAAACTATAAAATTAAGCAAGTAAAAATTAAAAAATTAAAAACAAACTAGATTAAAAAAAAATTAAAAAAAAATAAAAAAAACTACTAAAATTAAGATTAAAACATTTAAAAAACAAATAAAAAAAACATATACTCAAATTTAAAAAAAAAAAAAAAAACAAAAACAAAAAACAAAACAATTAAAATATATATATATATATATATATATATATATAAAACATTTGCATATTTTTTATTTAAAAAAAGGAAACATTTAATTTACGAATCTAACCATGTGAGTGAATGTTTCGTAGTCGAACATGGCAGAAACCTCTTGATTACCGGTCAATGATGTGAACCATTAACAAGCACGAGAGAAACCACCAAAAATGATAATGGTTTTCAAGGTACTTCTAGTATAATCTATGAAGTGTGAATAGGTGATATGAAGTCGAACACTCATAGAATCATTCAATCAAATGTCAATGATGATAACCCATCGTAGATAGCGAGAAACCTACCATTAAGGCCGGTAGGCTTCAAGGTACTGAAGGTTTCTAGATCAACTTCCTAGATAATGAGCTAAAGTCGATAGGAAGCGACTCGTCATAGGTAAGCCTACAACACGAAACATAATGTCAATTTTTGAAAATAGATTGTAAGTACTGACTCAAGGATGGTCGATGCGATTGAAGGCTAGAATATGCAAAGGGGTTTTAAACTAAGGTTTAACTTCTCTTAAACACATAACGACACAACAATTACATTGGCAGCATTTGACTTAACGATGACACCAAAAACCATGAAGACTTTCAAATGAGGTTAGATTAATTGTAAGACAAATGGTTTTTCCAACTCGGATGTGAGTGTGATGGAGTTTCGTGTTCAAGAGTGACTTGCTACCTTTTAAAAAATGAAAATGTAAAATGGACACCTTTTCCCAATTTCCCCCCACCATTAATGGCAAGTACCTCTTTATTTTTTACAAACTTGAGTAGGATAACATATGCTTGGACTGTAAGCTCATGATTTGGATGAGTCCACCGACGTATTTTTAATGAACCCTAAGAAGGAATTGTTCAGTCCCGTTATGCTTAATGGGTCCTATACTATTGGGTTTTTCAATATGAAATGGTTGAGAAGAAGGAGGAGTGGATGTGGAAATTTGATCAGCTGGACTGGAGTCATCTCCATCTTCAACAGGACCCTTTGACGTGTAATATTTGGATCTCATTGCTACCATAAATTTGGAAGACATCCACATGATATATGGCAATGCGAACAAGGAAGATTATTCATGAGAAACCATTTTACGGTCTTGGGGAGGAAAATGATCCTTCAAAACAACGGGAGTGGGTGAACTTTTTAAAAATTTGGAAACGTCGACATGATGTGGGCACTCCTTGGTGTAATGATCTTCATCACAAATTAGGCAAGGATACTGAGGTTTCTTCTTTTCATCAGACAATTCATTCTTTTTTTATTTCTCCTTAGAACAAGTGTCTTTTTTTAGCTTTGCCTTTTCCCTTTTTAATATTTTTTTATTTCTTACGCTTGCCAGTAGATGATTCTACAGTGTTAATTTTCAAAGTAATTTCGAGAGAAGGATCTTCCTCAAGTGAATCAGATAGAGCTGAAATCTGAGTTTCCTTAGAATTTTTCTTTTTGTTCTTAAATTTTTGGCTCGCAGAACCAATCATGCCATTTGCGACATGTGAACCTGTAAGGGATGGATTAGTTTGGCCAGGTCAGGGTAAATCTGGGATCTTGTCATACAAAGTACTAGACTGAGTATAAACTGTTGGCATTATGTTCTCTGGTATGGCTATATGTTACAGATGTTGTACTTGATGGCAACTCCCATGACAAGGCTCTCAATTTATTGAAAAATAAGAAGGACGCAGGAAATCAGTTCAGAAGGTGCGTACCCGCAGGTACACCTTGCAGGGACCGCGTCCAGAGACGCAGGCCAGCCATTCAGGAGGTGCGTCCACCCAGTGCACACATTTCAAGGCAGAGAAAAGCTCATGTGGGGGTTTCTTGTGTTTTACTCTTGGTATCTAGCCGACGGTATTGTGTTATTATGGTGTCGGCTCGTGGTATTGTTCCATGATTTGAGGAGGAGCTTGCCTATTTAAAGCAAAGGATATCATTTGGTTTGAATGTGTCTTTGGTTGAATATCTTATGAGGCTAGATCTGGTCTAGATCTAAAGAGGTGAATCTTCTGAAAGACTGAGATCTCTTTGGCGCATGATCAGATCTGTAGATCTGACTGTTTGGGTTACTCTTAAAGTCTTGAAATCATTCATACCCGAAGGTACGCAGGTTCAGTGAAAGGCAAGTGCGCCGGGACGCAGTGCAGTAAGAAGAGACCTGCGTGGGGACGCAGGGCAGAGTAAGATTCAGGTGCGTCCGAGACGCAGTACAGTAACAGGCGCACTGCGTGGGGACGCGGAGCATAATAAGGATCAGGTGCGTCTCTGAGCAAAAATACGCGGCGCGATAGTATTTCTGGGTGCGTCCCTGCAGCAACAGGACGCAGTGCAGTTGAAGGAACAGTGCGTGGGCACGCAGCGCAGCAGAAGGATCTCTGTGTGTGGACGCAGGGGAGCAGAAGGTTAACTGTGTCTGGTCGCAGGCCACAGAAGGGAAAACTGCGTCTCTGTCTTAAGATGTTCTGTTGATTGAATTTCTCTGTTGATAAGGTGTTCTGGGTTAGTTCTGTTATTACTGATCTGATAACTGTAGTGGACTGTAACTGTTATGTACTTGATGATCATTTGATGCTTTATGAAAAGAAGTAGGGGGTTGTAGCTCCCTTCCAGGAGAAGACTGGAAAACGAGAGAGAGTTGTAGCTCTCTGCAGGTTGCAGCCTGCGTACTAGTAAAGGACTGCACCAGTACAAAATCATTGTAAAAGGAGTTTCTAATTTGAAAGAAGATAGAGACATATTGCAGCAGGTGGTTTTCACCCACATTGGGTTTCCACCTTACATCTTGTGTTCTTTGGTGTGACTATCTGTTGTCTTTGTTCATGCTCATTATTTTATGGTACTGACATGCAAAAATAATTCAAAGATCAAATAAGGAAGATTTATTAAATTGCTAGATAATACTTATTCACCCCCCCTCTCAGTATTATTTCCAACAATTGGTATCAGAGCAGGTCCTTCAGAGAAGCTTGATCGCTTGAAGGTAGATCGTTCATCATGAGCAACTACGAGAGAGAAGCATCAATCAGGCCATCAGTTTTTGATGGGACAAACTTCAATTATTGGAAGGTAAGAGTTACTGCATATCTTCAATCTCTTGGTACAGAAGTTTGGGACATTGTTGAAACAGGCTACGCTTTTCCTTCAGCTACTCCTACAGATCCAGCTGAGAAAAAGAAGTATGAAACAAATGCAAAAGCAGTCAGTACTCTGTTAGGATGTATATCCCAAACGGAATTCATGAAGGTAATGCACTACAAATCCGCAAAAGAGATATGGGACAAAATTGTCACAAGCTATGAAGGAGATGAACAGGTAAAGCGTGCTAAACTTCAAACTCTCAGGATTCAGTATGAGACTCTCAAGATGTATAATGATGAAAGTGTGGCTAACTATTTTCTTCGGGTAGATGAGATTGTTAATTGTATGAAAAATTTGGGTGAAGAAATAAGAGAGGCTATAGTGGTTGAAAAGGTTCTAAGATCATTGTCCCCCAAGTTTGAATCTAAAGTATCTGCAATAGAAGAAAAGGAAAATCTACGAATTCTCACTATGTCTCAGCTACATGGAATTCTAACTGCTTATGAAATGAGAAAGGGAGGTCCATCAGACAGAAGAGAAGCTGCTTTCAAGGCATCAGGTAAAGAAGATTATTATGAAGCAATCCACGTCCCAGAAGAAGAGGAAGAAGAATCAAATTTTGTCAGAAAACTTCAAAGAGGTTCTGGAAGATTCAGAGGTAAGTTACCTTTTAAATGCTTTGCTTGTGGAAGAGTAGGTCATTATGCTGCAAAATGTCCTTATAAGGATAAAGGAAAGGAACCTGCTAGATGGAACAAGAAACAAAGTGCAAATAAGAAAAGCTACTACACCCATGAAGATAGTGATGGTCTATCGAACAGTGATGAAGATGAACGAGGTAATGAATATAAGTTGTTAATGGCATTTGAAGATGATGATTATATGGATGCTATAGATGTGGATAACCTTTATGATGAAATTACTAGACTCAAGAGATGTATAGAAGAAAAGAATGTGATCATTGATACTTTACAATTTCAAATTGATGAAAAGGAAAAACATCTTGAAAAACTAGAAGGAGAAATTGTTGGTCTTAGAAAAGAGATTGAGAAAACAAAAACTATTAATCTTAAGTTTGTCAAAGGATCTGAAACTTTGGATAAGATTATCAATGTGCAGCGGTCTCCTCTAAACAAGACAGGTTTGGGCTACAATGGAGAAACCTCTCAAGCATCCACCTCTAAGAGTTATCTTGATGCAGCAAGAAGAAATGAGCAAAAGAACAATGAAGATCATCAGGTAAAGCAGGGACGAATTACAAACAGAAACTATCAGGGGCAATCCATCTTAAGGGTGAACCAGCCACAGGTAAAATCTTCTCAATTTGGTTCAAGAATAGATGAAAATAGAAATTACAATCAGTTGGCTGGTAGATTCGATAACCGCAGAAGTTTCTTCAATGGACAATGCTTTTCTTGTCCTAACTTTGGTCACAAAGTAGCTCAATGTGTTGCATATAAAACAATCATGACTAGGGAAGCTCAAAAACAAAGAAGTATGACAGGGATTACAAAAAGGACCTATAACAACTTTTCGGTTCTTGAAAATGAAGTTGAATGTTCTATTTGCAATAATTTTGGGCATGAAGACTCTGAATGCAGGAGCAGGTTTCAGCAGAAAAAGGAACAAGCCTCAAGCACCAAAACATGGAGAATAAAGGAACCTCAAACAGAAAGATGCGGGATAGCTTTTTATGCAGAGGGACAGGAAAATCTATGGTACATTGACAGTGGATGTTCGAAGCAAATGACAGGTGATAAAGAAAAACTTGAATCTTATTCTGCTCTAGAAAAGGGAAAGAAAGTCTCTTTTGGAAATGATACTCCTGCAACTATAAAAGGAAAAGGCATTGCTCAGTTAAAAGAAAAGGTCAAGGCTGGAAATGTTTTGTATGTAGATGGATTGAAGCATAATCTTCTAAGTGTCAGCCAGATGTGTGATCAAAGAACCGAGGTTATATTCAGATCAAATGGATGTCTTGTTCGTGATCTTGATACAGGTAAAACAGTGCTCAAAGGCAAAAGAACTCCAAATAATCTGTACATATTTGAAGAAGGACAACAACAATGCTATCTGAGCAAGGATGAAGAGCACTGGTTATGGCATCGAAGGTTGGGACATCTAAGCTTCTCACAAATAAGGAAAGCGTGCAAATATCAGGCAGTTCGCGATCTTCCAGATATCAAAATTCCTGACAACACCATATGCAAATCATGTCAGTTTGGAAAACAAACCAGAACTAACTTTCCAGAGAAAGAAGGATCAGCTAGCATGCCTCTTGAGCTAGTACATACAGATACATGCGGTCCCTTCAGGAAAAGAACACCTCGAGGAGAAGAATACTTGATATTATTCATTGACGATTTCTCCAGGTTTGTCTGGTTAGGACTTATGAAGCACAAAGATGAAGCATTCGAAAAATTCAAATCCTTCAAAGCCTTGGTGGAAAATGAATCAGGTCACAAAATTAAGTGCCTCAGATCCGACAGAGGTGGGGAATTTACGTCAAATGAATTTTTCGATTTCTGTGAAGAACATGGGATAAGAAGAGAATTCTCTACAGCAAGAACTCCCCAGCAAAATGGAGTTGTGGAAAGAATGAATAGAACAATCCAACAAATGGCTCGTGCTATGCTTGATGAATCAGGAACTCCCGCTACTTTCTGGGGTGAAGCTGCACATGCTGCGGTTGTTATTCTCAACAAAACGAATGTCCGGGTGAACAGCACTCAAACTCCTCATGAGCTTTGGAATGGTAGGACTCCTTCGGTAAAGCACTTCAAAATCTTTGGGAGCAAATGCTATATCAAGAATACTGATGAGCAGCTTGGCAAACTTGAACCTAGAGCAGATGAAGGCATTCTTCTTGGTTATTCTCCATATAGCAAAGCATACAAATGCTACAATAAAAGACTTGGCAGAATTGTTGACAGCATTGATGTAGTGGTTGATGAGAAGGGATACATTCCTAGGCAAGTACATCGTGAAGACATCGAAGAAGATGAAGGCTACCCTCAAAGACAGAATGATGAAGAAGAAGAATCTCAAGAAGAACCTCAAGAAGAACCAGAGGAGCAAACAAGAATAGAAGAAAAGACTCCATCCAGATATTTTCAGAAGAACCATCCAGAATCTCAGATTATGGGACAGAAAGAAGCAGGTGTACAAACTCGAAGAACAATTGCAGAAGCTTCAAGCTATTTAGCATTACTCTCCTCAACTGAACCACAAAATGTGAAAGAGGCATGCAAAGATGAATGTTGGGTGAAAGCAATGGATGAAGAACTTGAGCAGATCGAAAAGAACAACACTTGGGAGCTGGTTCCTAGACCAAAAGATAAGAATGTTATCGGGACAAAATGGGTCTTCAAAAACAAATTGAATGAAAATGGAGAAGTAATTAGAAATAAAGCCAGACTTGTTTGTAAAGGGTATGCGCAGCAAGAAGGAATAGACTTTGAAGAAACCTTTGCTCCTGTTGCAAGACTTGAGGCCATCCGAATGTTTCTTGCTCTCTCAAGTTTTCAAAACTTCAAAGTATTTCAAATGGACATGAAATCAGCCTTTCTGAATGGAGACTTGGAAGAAGAAGTATACATTGAACAGCCAGATGGGTTCATTCTTGGAAATGATCCAAACCTTGTATGCAGATTGAAAAAGGCCCTCTATGGTCTCAAACAAGCTCCAAGGGCTTGGTACTACCGCTTGGACAAATATCTTCATCAACAAGGTTTTTCAAAAGGTTCAGCAGATAGCAATCTTTATATAAAAGTTGAAAATGACAAATTGCTAATACTTGTTGTGTATGTAGATGACATTATTTTTGGCAGCAATGAAGAAGCTATGAGTCAAAGCTTTGCCTCAGTCATGCAGAAAGAATTTGAAATGTCCTTGCTAGGAGAACTGACATATTTCCTTGGTTTGCAAATCCAACAAAAGGAAGGAGGAATCTTTTTATCTCAAACCAAGTATCTCAAACAGATTTTGAAGAAATATGGCATGGAAGATGCAAAACCAGTATGTACACCCATGGTCACAGGATGTAGTCTCAGTACAAATGATGAATCTGCAGCAGTACATCAACCAACCTACAGATCTATGATTGGAAGTTTACTTTATTTGACAGGTACCCGACCGGACATCATGCATGCAGTTGGAATAGTTGGAAGATTTCAGGCAAATCCGAAGGAGACTCATCTTCAGGCAGTGAAGAGAATTTTCAAATATCTTCAAGGGACTCAAAATTATGGCTTATGGTATCCTAGAGATACAGATCTTACTCTTCATGCTTATACAGATGCAGATTGGGCCGGAAGTGTGGATGACAGGAAAAGCACAAGTGGTGGTGCGTTCTTTATGGGTTCTAGATTGGTATCTTGGTTCAGCAAGAAACAGAGTTCAATTGCCTTGTCTACAGCTGAAGCGGAATATGTTGCTGCTGCATCTTGTTGCACCCAACTCCTTTGGATGATGCAGACTTTGCAGGATTTTCAAATCACTTGTACACCACCTATACCCATCTTATGTGATAACACAAGTGCAATCAGCATCTCAAAGAATCCAGTTATGCATTCAAAAACCAAGCACATACCAATCAAGTATCATTTTCTCTGGGAACAAGTGCTTGAACAGAAGGTCAAGTTGGAGTATGTTCCTTCTAAGGAACAAGTTGTTGATATTCTCACCAAACCATTGCCCAGGGACACTTTTGAATACCTCAGGCAAAAGCTGGGGGTTGTTGATGCATCATCTTATTGTTGAATCTTTTCTGATTGATGGTACAGGTTCAGGGGGAGCATATAATGCATTGTTGGCATTATGGAGGATGGTCAGAAGGAGATCTTGGAAATAGCTGCAATATGTCTCTATCTCTTTCATGGTGGATTATGGTTCTTTGTTACAGATCTGGTTCTTTTTCAGGGGGAGCATGATCTTAGGGGGAGCATACCCCTTTGCCCTTGATGTCAAAGGGGGAGAATGAAGCTGAAGATTGTAAGGTTGCCATCAAGTCCAAAGGGGGAGATTGTTGGCATTATGTTCTCTGGTATGGCTATATGTTACAGATGTTGTACTTGATGGCAACTCCCATGACAAGGCTCTCAATTTATTGAAAAATAAGAAGGACGCAGGAAATCAGTTCAGAAGGTGCGTACCCGCAGGTACACCTTGCAGGGACCGCGTCCAGAGACGCAGGCCAGCCATTCAGGAGGTGCGTCCACCCAGTGCACACATTTCAAGGCAGAGAAAAGCTCACGTGGGGGTTTCTTGTGTTTTACTCTTGGTATCTAGCCGACGGTATTGTGTTATTATGGTGTCGGCTCGTGGTATTGTTCCATGATTTGAGGAGGAGCTTGCCTATTTAAAGCAAAGGAGATCATTTGGTTTGAATGTGTCTTTGGTTGAATATCTTATGAGGCTAGATCTGGTCTAGATCTAAAGAGGCGAATCTTCTGAAAGACTGAGATCTCTTTGGCGCATGATCAGATCTGTAGATCTGACTGTTTGGGTTACTCTTAAAGTCTTGAAATCATTCATACCCGAAGGTACGCAGGTTCAGTGAAAGGCAAGTGCGCCGGGACGCAGTGCAGTAAGAAGAGACCTGCGTGGGGACGCAGGGCAGAGTAAGATTCAGGTGCGTCCGGGACGCAGTACAGTAACAGGCGCACTGCGTGGGGACGCGGAGCATAATAAGGATCAGGTGCGTCTCTGAGCAAAAAGACGCGGCGCGATAGTATTTCTGGGTGCGTCCCTGCAGCAACAGGACACAGTGCAGTTGAAGGAACAGTGCGTGGGCATGCAGCGCAGCAGAAGGATCTCTGCGTGTGGACGCAGGGGAGCAGAAGGTTAACTGCGTCTGGTCGCAGGCCACAGAAGGGAAAACTGCGTCTCTGTCTTAAGATGTTCTGTTGATTGAATTTCTCTGTTGATAAGGTGTTCTGGGTTAGTTCTGTTATTACTGATCTGATAACTGTAGTGGACTGTAACTGTTATGTACTTGATGATCATTTGATGCTTTATGAAAAGAAGTAGGGGGTTGTAGCTCCCTTCCAGGAGAAGACTGGAAAACGAGAGAGAGTTGTAGCTCTCTGCAGGTTGCAGCCTGCATACTGGTAAAGGACTGCACCAGTACAAAATCATTGTAAAAGGAGTTTCTAATTTGAAAGAAGATAGAGACATATTGCAGCAGGTGGTTTTCACCCACATTGGGTTTCCACCTTACATCTTGTGTTCTTTGGTGTGACTATCTGTTGTCTTTGTTCATGCTCATTATTTTATGGTACTGACATGCAAAAATAATTCAAAGATCAAATAAGGAAGATTTATTAAATTGCTAGATAATACTGATTCACCCCCCCTCTCAGTATTATTTCCAACATAAACAAGATCAAGGTATTGAACACGGGCAGTTACTTTATCTTCTGTTACAACACTTCCTTTGGCCACATCTTCAGTTATTATGGTAAAAGAGATTTTATGAACCATTCGGCCAAAATGTGGTCTGGAATGTAAACTTTAACCAGGCGATGTCCTTGTCTCCATTCATGAATGTGATCTGAGATATGGGTTGACGTTGACTGCTTTAAAGAAGTTAAAAGTTTGGTTCCATTATCTTAGTGAATTGGCAAATGAAAATGGGTCGAAAAAGTTATAGCAAGGATATTAAATGTGCTGAAGGAAGCACGCAACAATTCTACATACCATTTCGCTATTGAACTGGTTAATGTCTGTTGAAAAAGTCATAATCTAATATAACCATCAATTAATGAGTTGGGCACGCACCAAAGATGATAGGTCATAAGATGGTTGGATGGTTCTTTGCCCAACTTACCTTAAAACTTAGAAATATCATTGTGCAACTTAATAGGAATGGCTAGCCAAAATGGTAAATAAAGAAGTGGATCATTAATTAACTAAAAGAGGTCAGGCAAATCCAAAGTTGTAATGAAGGGAAACTGGCGGTTATGATCCTGAGATGGATACTGATAACCCTGAGGGACGAGTCCCGTAATGGGAGGAGGATACCCAGGATATCCTAGAATAGCCTGAGTAGTTGGAATCTACATACCTCCTGGATATCTAGGATGAGCCATATCGTATTATGGTTGTATAGGTTGTTAAAATGTATGACCTAGGTAGGGTTGATTCTGAAAAGGGAGACCATGACCCATTTGACCTTGAATGAACTTTCCTTGAAAGGGTTGATTTTTTTAAGGTTTACCTTGGAGAAATTGAGCTTGAAAAGGTGGACCTTGAACAAACTGAATCTCAGGTAAACCTTGGAAAGTTTCCCTTGAAACGACACTTGCATATATGGAATGTTAGGCTGTACAACAGGTATTTGGGGCATTGAAAGAATTGTAGGAATAGATTGAACACTAGATACCTGAGGTAAAGACTAAACAAGTGGTTGCACTGTTACTTATGGTATAATTGGGATAGTTACATGTGATACTCCTAGAATGGGAGTTTGAGTCAAACTTGAACCTAGCTTCTGAACAGTCGTTAGTATAGTAGGCTGTACCAAGGTTTGAGGAGTACTCAGGACAGGAAGTTGAAGTGGTTGGACTTGAAAAGGAATACCTTGAAAAGGTAATTGTTGTATAGGTTGTCCAATAGGTTGAATAGGTTGATACACAGGCACTTGAGAAGTAACTAGAATTTACCGTTGATTTAACGAAGGGTTCCAGATTATATTCATTCCAGGGTAAGGCATTCCAACAATGGGTTGAGGCATAACATTCTGACCAAAACTGCTTTGAGGCATTTGAGCATAATTAAGATAATTCTCGGTAGGGGTTTCCCCCCACCTGTAGCATAACATCCACCAAAAGGTGGAGGATATGACGGTTTCCCCCCAGGCAAGTGATAACCACCCATTGGGTTGGTTTGTGGATTACCAACATCACTAGAAATCATATTAATAAATTGTTTAGATGTCAAACCTTAATTGGTAGGGTTAATTACACTAGTTTCCATGTTCGAAGATGAGTTCAAGGAAGAATCTCTTGAATAGCTCCCGCAAGAGAGTGATATACAAGTGGTAGAAAGCCACCATACAATGTTGACTCTGGAGAAGTAGAAAACATAGATGTGTCTGATGAGGTACTTCTAGAAACCATCATAGACTAGTCAAAACCTAGTACGGTAGAATAAGGAGTCATGTATCGCAAAATCCCTTGTCTTAAAATGTTCAAGGGTGTGAAATACCAAGGGTAGGGGTGAAGAGATCTAAACAAAAGCTCTGAGATATTTGTAGGTTAACTGGTAGAAACTATTGGTTATTCCTCTTTGTCTGAAAGAAGTTCTTCAATGGCAATGAGACAAACAGGGAGACTATCAGTTTCACACACGGTGAATGTGGAGGATCTATAATATGTGTTGTAAAAGGTGTATAAGTCTCAGGCTCAGAAATATCAAACTTAGGTTCATCAATATCTGGTTTAGAAATGGGATTTGTATTTGAAAAGTCTCCAGTATCTGATTCAGTTTGAACGAGTTCAGTAATTTGTAAATCAGTTCATTCTGAGTGTGGTATTAATTTCTTAGTTTGATAAAATTCAGCTTCTATCACTTCAAGTCCTAGAATAGTAGATGTTATTAGTTGATTAACTTCAATTCCTTCCACATCGGAGTCTATAATAGTAGAAGTTTCAGTTTCTGTTGCAGTTCTGAATCCCGATGATTTAGATTTTTCGGCTTTTATCTTTTCTAACTGACTTCGTGTATACTCAGGGGGTCACCGAGTATTCTACGTGATTGTCTTGGTAATTCCACCACAATGAAAAATTTCAATTGATCAATTACACAATATCTAAATTACACCTAAAGTCTTTAAAAAGTAAAAGAAACAACAGAGAAAGTAACATGTGCTAAAAATATAGGAGTTCAAACCATATAAAATGTCTCTTCACAGATATCAATAATTGCTATTTGGTGATGAAATCCAACATCACAATGATCAAGGTGAAAAGCTTTATAGAAATGAGCGTTTGGAACCAATTACCCTAACAACTTGCTTAATGAAACAGTCTGGTGCAAGTAACTTTTCTATAAACCATCTCGAGCAAAGGTTAACCTCCAAAAAGTCCAAGTCAGTCAAGTCAATGTCTGTTCCAGGTACAGAAGGACCTTCCCTTTTTCATCACCTTAGGTATATCCCTAGGATTATAGTCACTAAGTTTATCAAATACAACAATTTTACCTAGCAAGATAGTCATGGATCGGACATACATGAAAGAGCAGAGTAACAAGCTCAATCCCCTTGAAGGCTCCTCCACATGATCAATTTTAAGTTTACTTTCAAGTGACCCCAAGTACCGTTCATTACCATTGTAATACATGCAAATCACTATATCTAGGCCGATCAAGCGGGTACGATCACTTCACCAAATTTGACACGATCTCATGCTTAACTCATGTACAAGAAGAGCTTCCAAAGGAAAAACGAAAATAATTGGATTTTCTCTCCCTAACTCAATATTCTATTGTTCATTTGTATCTTTGAAAAGTTTACTTCCTTCCCTATTCCAAAGCCCTACACTTAATCTACTATAGGTGAAAAGAGCCCTAAAAAATGTAAAATTCTAGATGAATTTTAATTATAATTGTATTATTAAGTTGTTCTTTACTCAATAGGTGATGAAGGTGAAACTTATGATGTTATGACATGACTCGAAATCTTAATACACTCAAAAATGCAATAGCAACTTTCAAATTCAATGAAATCCTATTTAGAGAAAAGAAAGAGTTTCTTTGATTTTTCGAAATGAAATGCAAAAACTCACAACCTTTCCAATTTTTCTAAAGCAACCAATTTCACTTTAATGTAATGAAAATGCAGGCAACAAACCAAATTCCATATTTCCCTAAACATCAAATAAGCCAAAATACTCTTTATCTCTAATCACTCAAAACTTTCAAGCACATAGAAATCAATCAAGAGAGTTGGAGAAAACACATTTTCCCCTATGAATGCTTTGATTTAATGATAATAACAGTGTAATTGTGAGAAATTTCCAAGATGAAAGCAACAATTTCCTTTATCAAGAAAAAATGACCACAATTCCTTCACAAAAGCACTAGGTCTCAAGAAACCCTAATTTGCAATTCAAAATGAGTTTGACCACAAATAAGCAACAACTAAGGCTTAACTGGTGTATTTGATAGAACAAAATAAGAATATCATAAGCAAAAGGAAAATCTATCTTGTTTTGATCAATCAACAAATCAACCAAGCAAAACCCTAAGTAATTTCTTCAAAAAGACCTAATTCTCAAAAATCATTAACAAAGCACTCAATTGAGTTCAGAAGAGACATGACACAATCCAAACAAAGATAATGACACTTCCAAAAAAACAAATTCAGGTCTAGGTTGAAGCAAAAGCTATATTTTCAAAAATTCTCAAGGCTTGTGCTGGTAAATAGTCGCAAATAGAGCGCATGCACTCTGTTTCTAAGGAAAAACTGGCACAAAACTATGCTCTATTAGCAAACAAAAACAACGCAGGTGTAAAAACTTAAGAAGAAATAAAAAATAAAAAAAATCAACCTCACAGATCTAGAAGGTCATTAATTTATAAAGACTCAGGTTTAGTTAGATTAGAACAATAAAAAAGCAAAACTAATGAAAAAGATGAGAACAAAGACGTTCCCCAGTGGAGTTACCAATTTGTTACACCGGAAAAGTCCCTCTTGCGGATAAGAGTGATCTCCCTAGATCCTTGATGGAAACCAGAAACAAGCAAGACAATTGAACTGACCCTTTCCCTAAGTTGAACTTGTTTGAATTATAAGAATTAAAACTAGTGGATGAACCTCTTACCTATTTCACAAAATTTTCGATGAAGATCCCTTTTCGTGATTCAATGCAGCTCTTAAATGCTTGATAAGACCTACAAACATCTACCATAAAAGGATCAAAATCAAATGTGATATAATAATCTAAACAACTTAACCTAATGATCAAGGAGATTAGGAATTGAATTTGTCTTAATAAACATTATAAACAATTGTAAACCATTCATTATTCTAATTAGAAAATTCAATGGGAGAAAGTGTTCATTTGTATTAATCAAATATTAAGAGGAGCCTTACAACCTTCACCTTGATGTGGTAAGGTCCCTCCCAAATTCCTTCAATCTCCTCCTTAGATGGCAAGCTTTCCAATATCAAACCAACAACATAAATTTGTCTTCTCTGAGTTCTAACCTCCTTAATCCCTCTACCCTCTAGTCATTTTATAGGTCAAGAGGAAGAGGTTTCAGATCCTAAAGAGGAGGATGAGACTCCTTCATTGAGGGATTAGGTTACCATGAGAAAAGGGATTAATAACCTAAGGGTTATAGTTCGAATAGTCATCACATGAAAACTTTTAGTTTGGAAATATTCGACCAACTATGTTTCTAGAATACTCTTTTTATTTTTACATTCTTGAATTCACCTGTGCGGGTTTATAGTTGCAGACAGAGTGCAACTCTATGCTGTTCTTAGATTTAATTCCAGCGAATGAGCGTGAAACTCTAGAAAAATTAGCACATGTGTAACTTAAGAAGGTGTGACAGCTATGTTCCCCAAATTTCTCATCTACTTCAAAAAAATTTGGGTTGTTTGACTTCTGAGGGAGTTGGTTCAAACATGTTCACGGATGGTAAAAATACCCATAAACTGATCAAGTGTCATGGCGACAAATTGACATGTAATAGTGATGCTGAAGGTACTCTTGGTTTTTACATATGTTGTTGATGGTGTTGTGGTTCAAGAGAATGATGTTGCTACTTGTGGATTGTGACTCTTCTGACATATGGAGAGAGTGTGATGACTTTGATGAGATGAGGTCAAGGGGATAAGTTGATAAACAAAACTTTATTGCATAATCTTATGCTTATGCTAAAGTTGATTGGTGATGTTTGGAAACATTGCATATTTGGTCACATGATGATGATATTGGAAATACTAATGCTACACTATGATAAGGATGATCATGCTGCTATCATTATGACATTTATGTTGCTGTTATCAGATGATTATGTTGTAGATGCACATTTGGAGCATGATGGTTTCTGATGATTATCATGGCTTTGCTACTTCATTGTTGAGAGTCATGTTTATGGTTGTGGGTTTCATGTATATCTCTTAATGTAAAGGTCATAAAAAGACCCATGTTGTAAATCATTGTAAAATTCAGTCATGTATGGGCTATTGGGATCAAGTCATGTCATGCATGTAATCCCATTATTTTGGGACATCGATGTAAAATTTGGGTCCAATATGAAAACCCAATATGTTGGGTGATTTATGTAATCATGGGAGCATAGAGTCATTTGTGATAGGAAAGGTGATACTTGGTTGAGTCATAAAGCCTTGTATTTTTATTACATATCTCTAGAAGGTCCAGCATATGCTCAAGGGGAGCATGGTCAGTATGCAGATTTCATGATCATACTTACAACAATCAACACTACAACGGGAGTACTTCATTCATCCTAGTTCAACCTTTTTCCCTTGATGTCAAAGGGGGAGAGAAGACCTGGTGTTTGACTTGATGTTTGTAGAGAAAACTTGGTGTGTTTGCAGGTGGTCTCCAAACACCAACGTGGTTTCCATCAAGTCCAAAGGGGGATATTGTTGAAATTATGGCTAATATGTTGTCCATGATAGAAACCTACTTGATAAAGATGTATTAGATGTCAACAATGTGATAATACATATAAAGTTACAAATGTTATAGATGATATGGACAAAGAAATGGCAATTAAGTTATAGATGAATGAAAAAATTAAAGTTTGATAAAGTATATGTGGTTCTTGTGAAGAAAGGTTGTGTACATACGTAGGTCTTGTGAGAAAAAGTTGCGTACATAATCAAAACCATGGAAATCTATATACCAAGGGTTATTACCATGGTATTTTCCCATATTAATTAGGGATGCAAATTTTATTTGATCCCGTCAACAAATACTAACATCATTACCAAGGGATTTACCTAAGGTATTGGATAAGGCAAAAGCTATATGAGGAGATGAAGATCAAGGTGTTAGGTGTACAAGTAATGGATTATTTATGTGTGATCTGATCTAGAATAGGAGTGCACCAAGGAGTAAGGATAAAACTCATATCTGAAAGATCTAAAGATATTTTGATATATATGCTTGATTGATTTACTAGTTCCAAATGTATACGTAACTAATAATGATGGATTTATGATTATAGTAATGTTGTGATCTAAATGAATTTTTCCAAAGTCTATAGTTCTGAAAGTGAAGGTTGTTGAATGTGAGTTGTGTTTTCAATGAAGTTATGCTTCAGTAATTTAAGATGTGTACGTTGGTTTGCTTATGAATAGTCATGTACATACATGGCTTTGTTTCTATTGAGTCGCATATATATTCTAAGATATGGTTTTCAATATGTTGAATCTGTACACAGGTCTTTCGCATGACAAGCACGTATATATGCAGGTATACTTAATAACAGTCATGTATATATTTTAAGTTAGATCTGGTCAAGGTTTGCAATGTTGCTTGATGATGACTATTGATGAGTTATGTTATATTTGTTGTTGTCTGTCAATGATGTCTTGATCTAAATGGTTTATATCTACTAAGGTTTGGTTGTGCATTGATCTAATCTAGTTATAGTGTTTAATTCAATATACATTGGGATGATGTTGCAGTGATACAATTGGTTCAGTGATTGTATTTCATATTCAATATTCAGTTTGGTATTGAGCATAATGTTGTGTGCAGGTCCAATTTTAAAATATGACGAAAGTTGACCTATAGATTTTGATGTTTGTTTGAGACAAGTGGATATAGTATGAAATATTATGAAACATGGTCCACAAGAGGTGTTGAGGGTTAGAGCCTTCGATAAGGGAGTAAGAAATTCCTTCCAATAGTAGCTGGTAAATTTGTTATGGCGGTAGGTGCTCCCTTGCAGTAGGAGTCGGTAAACGAGATCAGGGGACTGTAGCTTCCTTCCAGTGGGTGCTGGAGGACAAGGTGGAAGTTGTAGCCTCCTGCAAATCGGTTCCTACATGCTGATAAGAGTCTACACAAGTACAAGATGTAATTAAGTTTTTCTTTATAATAAAATAAGAAGACAAAGACGATGACAACGGTAGTTTTCTCCCACATTGGGTTTCCACCTAAAATCCTAGTGTTCGATGTGTGTTGCCTATGTGATGTGATTTATTTGTTCTTCACTAAATACTAGATGGTTAATGAATTAATAATGTAATGGTTAAGTTAACTCACTGATGGAAGTTATGAAAAATAATTAAATTGGATATGATTTTTTTCCTTCAGTAAAGTCGCGTATATGCCCTGGTTTCATAAAGAAAAGTAGCATACAAAATTAAGAACATGAAATGAAAAATTAAATTGAATTAAAAATACTTATTCACCTCCCTGTTAGAAAATTATATATTACAGAGCAATGGAACACATAAAATATTGCAGAAATATAAACACAGAAAACGCATAAAACAAGAGAGACACAGATATACGTGGTTCACCTAGTTTGGGCTACATCCACAGAGAAACAACCAGTCCTTCATTTTATATTATCCAGCAAACTGAAGAGATACAACCTACATCAAATCCGTTGTAACACCCTCTTCACTCTCAATCTCCTCTCCCTTTCTCACTCAGAATACAAATCTACATAGACGCAATACAATTCCCTCATATATAGTGAGGGGTTGACTTCTAGGGAAAAACAAACGCTAAATTAAACATAACTTCTATCGTCAGATCTCTGCCTAATGAATGGCCTAGATTGAATAGAAATTACTATACTTTTACAAGGAAATTTTACATCTATTCTTAGCTTCGGGGGCGCTGCCCCCGAAACCCCCTGCCAAGGGGGGGCTCCCCAAAGGTCGCAGCCACCCCCCCTGGACCCCCCCTGCAGCGAGTATTTTCCGGGTGGCGTTGTCGCCCCATTTCGAACGGGGTCCAATGTGGCAATACCTTTGAATACAGAAGATAATGAGGCTCCACACCCAACAATCTCCCACTTGGAGACTGGTTATAGCAACTCCACCACTGCTTCATTTGTTTGACAATGACTCCTCTTTGGACCTGGTTGTTTCTCGTCTTCTTCATCATACTTGAAGACCAATTGAAACTGAGCATATTCTCAGTTTCTGCCTGGTTACAACTTTTGTTAGCATATCCGCAAGATTCTGGCTAGTGTGTATCTTTTTCAGCTTCAACTTTCCATCTTCCAACACTGATCATATGAAATGGTACTTGAGCTATATGTGCTTAGTCCTAGAATGAAATGTTGAGTTCTTGGCAAGATGAATGGCACTTTGGCTATCACTATATAACATGCCCATATCATGATCCTTACCCAATTCACCCATAAACCTTTGTAGCCAAATCATTTCTTTACTAGCCTCTGTAGCAGCAACATACTCTGCTTTTGTTGTTGAAACTGCAACAACACTTTGGATCTTTGAAACCCAACTAACAGCTATTCCACCTACAGTAAATACATATCCTGTAGTGCTCCTCCTGTTATATCTGTCACCTGCCATATCTGCATCAACATATCCATGTAGAGAAATGTTTGAACCACCAAAGCATAATGCTTGATTTGTGGTGCCTTTCAAATATCTGAGAATCCATTTCACTGCCATCCAATGTTCCTTTCCTGGATTGTTCATGTACCTGCTTACAACTCCCACTACATGTGCAATATCAAGGCTTGTGCAGACCATTGCATACATTAAGCTTCCAACTGCTAATGCATATGGAACTCTAGACATATAATCCATGTCTTCTTGGGTCTTTGGGCACATTTCCTTACTAAGTTTGAAATGGCTAGCAAAAGGTGTACTAACTTGTTTTGCATTGTGCATATTAAATCTTTTCAACACCTTTTGTATGTACTCATTCTGAGACAATGCTAATTTGCGATTTTTCCTATCTCTAGTTATTCTCATACCAAGGATTTGTTTTGTAGCTCCCAAATCCTTCATTGCAAATGAATTTGCCAATTTTCTTTTGAACACATTTATTTCCTACATGTTAGACCCTGCAACAAGCATGTCATCTACATACAATAACAATATAATATAGCTGCCTTCATTTTGGCTTTTCAGATAAACACAATGATCAGAGTGACATCTAGTATAACCTTGTTCAGACATAAACTTGTCAAATTTTAGATACCACTACCTTGGAGCCTGCTTTAAGCCATACAAGCTCTTATTCAACTTGCACACTAGTTTATCCTTCCCTTTTACCTCATATCCTTGTGGTTGTTGCATATATATTTCTTCCTCCAAATCCCCATGGAGAAAGGGTGTCTTTACATCTAACTGCTCAAGATGCAAATCTTTAGCTGCGACTAGACTTAGAATAGTTCTGATTGAAGTCATTTTAACAACAGGAGAAAATATTTCATCAAAATCAATACCTTTCTTCTGTGTAAACCCCTTCACCATAAGTCTAGCTTTGTACCTCTGTTTTCCTCCATCTTCTTCCTTCATCCTGTAAACCCATTTATTCTGCAATGTAGTTTTACCTGCAGGCAACCTAACTAAGTCCCAAGTCTGGTTATGCATTAAGGAGTCCATCTCTTTATCCATGGCTAGCTCCTGCTTCTTCCTTCTTTCAACCTACATTGCTTCTTTGTAACATTCGGGTTCACCAGAATCAGTCAACAATAAATAATATAATGAAGGAGAGTATCATTCAGGGGGTCTACTTATCCTAGTAGATCTTCTAACATCACTTTCAGGTGTTTGGGGTGCATGTTGCTGTTGTGGTGGTTGTTGTTGTTGTGGTTGTTGATTATTATTATTTTCAGGCACCTTTACCTTTTCAGTGATCTCATCAAGAACTGTGTATTCCTTGTTTTCTTTTTCCTATTTCTTTTCCTACAATTGATTCTTATACAAGACCTTTTCATTGAATATTACATCTCTTCTCCTAATGATTTTGTGATTTTCGTAATCATATAAGCGATAACCAAAATCATTAACACCATATCCAATAAAGGTACATTTCTTTGATTTTGCCTCAATCTTTGTTCTATTTTCTTTATTAATATGGACAAATGCCTCACAACCAAAAGGCTTTAAAAAAGAGTAGTTTACCTTTTTACCTGTCCATGCTTCCTCTGGAACACCACCATCCAGGGAACTTGAAGGCCCTCTGTTTATTAGATAAACAGCAGTATCTACGGCATCTACCCAAAATTGTAAAGGCAATCCTGCATGCAATCTCATGCACCTTGCACGCTCCATGATTGTTCTATTCATCCTTTCTGACACACCATTTTCTTGTGGTGTTCTTGGAACTGTCTTCTCTCTACGAATTCCATGCTCTGAACAGTACCTATCAAAATTGTTGCTACAATATTCACCTCCATTGTCTGATCTGAGACACTTCAATTTCTTTCCTGTCTCAATCTCAACCAAAGCTTTCCATTTCTTGAAAGTATCAAATACATTAGATTTATTCTTAATACAATAAATCCAAGTTTTTCTAGTTGCATCATCAATAAAAGTAACATAATAACAAGAGCCACTGAGAGATGATACCTGAGCAGGTCCCCATACATCTGTATGCACAAGCTCTAATTTTTCGCTCTTCTTTTCTTTCCCAACTCTGAGAAATCTGACTCTCTTCTGTTTTCCATAAATGCAATTCTCACAGAAGTCCAAATCAACATTCTTCAAATCCGGAAACAAATTCCTTGAGTGAAGGATCTTCATCCCCTTCTCACTCATGTGTCCGAGCCTATGATGCCATAATGTTGCATCTTCTCCTTTGGAAGTTAAAGCATTAATAGAGTTAGAAATACCATTGCATAAATACAATGTACCAACCTTTTTGCCTTTTGCTATTACCAAGGCTCCTTTGGTGACCTTCCAAGCTTTGTCTGTGAAAGTTGTCACACAACCTTCACTGCCTAACTGCCCTGTTGAAATCAAATTTTTCTTCAGATCGAGAACATGCCTTACCTCCTTTAGTAGCCATTGGTTTCCATTCTACTGTTTTACAAGAACCTTACCCATTCCAACAATTTTACAGGGTTTATCATCACCCAAACGCACTTGTCCAAAATCTCCTTGAGCATAGTCATGAAAATATTTCTTATCAAGTGTGGGATGGAATGAGGCCCCTGAATCTACCACCCGGGAATCAATAATATTTTCGGAAGAAAGAATCAAAGCATCTTGTAACACCTCACCTGTCACATTTGCTTCATGATTGTTTTCTTGTTGTGCATCTCCTACTTTTCCCTTCCGAGATCTACAGTCTTTCTTTAGGTGTCCTTTCTTTCCACATTTCCAGCAGACTCTCCCCGATTTGGACTTGGATTTGCCTTTCCTTGATTTACTGTGATATCCTAAGCTCTTTCCTCTTTCCATTTTTTTTCCCCTAGACTCTACACTCAAAGCATTACCTGATGTCTCACCGGAGCTTTTCCGTCGTATTTCCTCGCTAAGGATAGCACCGACAACATCATCAAACTTTAAAGTACTAGATCCAGAAACAGAGTTACTAATGGTCATTACTAAACCATTCCAACTTTCTGGTAGTGAGCATAAGAATAACAGAGCTCTAACTTCATCATCAAAGTTTACCCCTACAGAACTTAACTGGCTTGTAACAGCATTAAAATCATTTAAATGGTCTGCAACGGATCCACCTTCCAACATCTTCATATTAAATAAATGCTTCATAAGAAATACCTTATTTGAGGCCGAGGGTTTTTCATATAGTTTTGCCAACACCTTAATCAAACCCTCTGTCGTTGTTTCCTTTGAAATGTTGAAGGCAACTGACACTGCGAGGCACAACCGTATTGTTCCGAGTGCCTTTCTATTGAGAAGGTTCCATTCTTCATCTGTCATACCCGTTGGCATCTTTGTTTTTCCGCCCAATGGTAGGTACAGATCTTTTTGATACAGATAATCTTCCATCTGCATCTTCCACAGTGAGAAGTTTTGGCCGTTAAATTTCTCAACCCTAACTTACCATCTTTCACCATTGCTCCCACTCGAACCAAGAATCCTTCTCTCCTACAAGTTTGTTAGCCAAATAGACCTTCGGCTCTCATGCTAGTTGTTAGAAAATTATATATTACGGAGCAATGGAACACATAAAATATTGCAGAAATATAAACACAGAAAACACATAAAACAAGAGAGACACAGATATACGTGGTTCACCTAGTTTGGGCTACGTCCACGGAGAAACAACCAGTCCTTCTTTTTATATTATCCAGCAAACTGAAGAGATACAACCTACAACAGATCTGTTGTAACACCCTCTTCGCTCTCAATCTCCTCTCTCTTTCTCACTCAAAATACAAATCTACATAGACGCAATGCAATCCCCTCATATATAGTGAGGGGTTGCCTTCTAGGGCAAAAAAACCCTAAATTAAACATAACTTCTATCGTTAGATCTCCACCTAATGAACGGCCCAGATTGACTAGAAATTACTATACTTTTACAAGGCAATTTTACATCTATTCTTAGCTTCGGGGGCGCTGCCCCCGAAACCCCCCGTCAGGGGGCGTATCCCCAAAGGTCATAGCCGCCCCCCTTGGATCCCCCCTACAGCGAATATTTTCCCAGCAGCGTTGTCGCCCCATTTTGAACTGGGGTCCAATGTGGCAATACCTTTGAATACAGAAGATAATCAGGCTCCACACCCAACACTCCCCCCATTCTCGGTATTTTTTCTAACAACCTTGACATACCTCCTACAGCAGAGAGAAAATATTAGGACTCAAAAGATCCCATCCCAGTTGTAGTCTCAGATTAAGATCCCTCAATGTAGTTAAGTAATGCCAATTTTTGATGTCTTTGTTGCCACAACTACTTTAGTTCAAGGCCACATAGGCCAATATTTTAGTTTGAGTTTGGATTTTCTTGTATTTATTAGTATACAATTATCTTTCTCTTCTTTAAGGAGAGTTCATTTTTGGATATGGTCAGATGTCTCTACTAAGAGACTAGCCTAATTATCTTTACAAACTATGCAAACTTTAGTTTTTTGCAAGCAATACAATTCACCCAACAAAAAAATAAAAATAAACAATCGTTTAAATTTATTAAAAAATGTTATAATTATAAAGTACAATATCATTTATTGATATAAATTTTGGTATTTAGGATTTAAAAATTTAAATTAATTATTTTATTTTATCAAGTTGTTTTTATGATTTGGATTTGAATCTTTCTAAAATTTATTTTATTTTTATAAATTAACAAATTATGGAGTTTGAACTTATTATTTTTTTAACATAGTCGGGTATTTGATTTTCACTTCAAAAGAAAAGGGGAAACAATGCTTCCCATTACAAAAATGTTGAAGAGATCAAGGATAGTAAAAAAAAATTCGTATCTTTGCACAGGGGAGAGTGAGAGGGATAGGGAATTCCTTTTTGTTAATGTTTTCTGTTACAAAAAGCTTCCATTTTAACATGGTCCATATGAATATTTTAATTTTTGGAAGACTCTCTATCTTCTAGTCTACTTTTCAAAGGGACCAATCATGATGACCTTGTTTCTCTTGAAGCTTCGAATACCCTAAATTTAAAATAAACTCTTCTCCTATTGGGTTCCAGTTGAAGGAGTCTTGTTGTCCATAATTTATTGGTGATGAACCTTTGAGATGAGATAGGAGGATATCCCATTGGGGTTTTAGATCCGAAGAGAAATTTGAAGGAATACAATAATCACAAGAATTATAACTTTGATCCCATTCTGATATTTGTTCCAGAGAACATATGACCTTATTAATCATCCAATTTTTCTTGAATCCCATGTAGATTTAAGAGAGGAGAATTGCCCATTATACTATCACTCCAAAGATTTATCTCTTGTCCACCCCTAGGTATTCTTGATGTCTTTTCTTTGACAAGAGGGTGAGATTTTTTGATTAATTTCCATATTTAATAGCAAGGTCTGATGGGAATTTTCCCAGTGAGAAAGGATTGGCGAGGATATTTAAGTTATTTTTCCTCCAAAACTTTCTTCCACCAAGTGGATTCTCCATTTATAAATCTCCAAATGACCTTAGCTCCTAAGGCTATATTCATTAATCCATGAAGACGGATGGAGATACCTCCTTTTCCAAATGGAGCAATTACTTGGCTCCATTTTACCAAGCTGAATTTTTTTGTATCATTCTTACCTCCCTGCCATAAAAAAAATCCTGATCATTAGTTCCATTTAATGATTAAGAATTTTATTGGTTTCATACTCTTTTTTTGTATAATTTGAATTGTAAACATTTTTATTAAAATCCATGTTTAGAAAATTAAAAAAAATGGAGATTTTCATTCCCAAGTTTGTTGTGAGAGATAGGATTTCCAAAATTTCAAGAATTAATCAATGCATACACAACCTGTTGGATTTCAGGATGATCACATTGTTCAAACAACCTTCACAACCAACATATGAAGTAGAGGTATCACAAGGAACATTCAACGTTGTATTCAAGAATACAATGCATTGCAAATTCTTCCTCCGCGCAATTCATTTGGACAAAACATATTCAACGATCTAACAACACCCAATTGCTCACTTTATTTAATTAATTACCAAATAAATAATTGTACCCAAATACATTTAACCTTCTTTGAACATAAATTTTGTAACTCTATTCATAGGTGGGAAAATTTATTGCTTGAGGAGTGCCTTGTAATAATTCATTTTAGTCATGATTGAATAAAGTGTTTTCCTCCATTGCACAAACCATCAATAATTTCATAGTGCTCAACCTCTATTATATCCATCAATTTGAAGATGAGAAGAAATATTTGACTACAACTGTGCCTATAAAATAGTTGAGAGTGTTTCTGATGGTCTCCTTCTCTTCAACTGGTTTATGGTGTATTCCAGCTCCAAAGCTTGTGCACCTTGTTACGGAACAAATTTCACAAAGCCAAACAAGGATGTTTCTTCTCCTATAATTGCTCAGAACATTGAAGGAGGTGACGTATCCAAAATTTGAGGTTTACTGTTGAATCTTCTGTTATGAACAACAAAATTCTAGCAACTGCTAATCTAGTTAGACAACAATTAGGGTCTCCTAAGCATGTTGGCATGGATACCTATTTGAATGGCCCCTACTTTTTGGGATAGGAACGTTAGGGTGGAGGGATGGTAGAGCTAAGAGAGATTATTAAGAAAATGGTGATAATTGAAGATTAGCACACCATGATAGTTCTGACAAGGGAGATTTTTATGTACAATATACTCAGCAAATGTTTTAGAGACAAAAGAACTGACAGTAAAGAAAACACATACAATTTAGGCTCTGGTTGTAGATCTGAATGGTATAACTAACATGCACAAAAAGGCCAAAAAAAATAGTGGCTTAGATTTGGGCAAGGCAGGAGTACACTTGCTTTCATACCATGTTAAACAACACAAAATGAGGGACAAGATATAAAAGATAAATTGTGAGTTACATTTACTATTCAGAAGATATACATTTATAATACGTTGCTATGATTGTTGGTTTCATATTCCAATGTCTCTTGGACTCTAGTGAATGTTCAACTTCCACCACACTAACCCTTAGAAAATTAGGTGTCCAACAATAATTATATGCAAAGAAAAATTAATTTTCCTAGAAACATAGATCCTCCTAAAAAACCTTAAAATATGAATACATCAAAACTTCATAGAGACTAAATAAGAGAAGGGGTGAAGCATCAATGTATCATCATCAAGAGGAGAATTTAAGTCTAGCAGGTGTTATATGGCTAAAAAATATGAATGGATTGGAGAATATCCTTCAGGAAGATGCTAACCTACATTAAATTATAGTACATGTACTTTTTAACTAAGAGTTTCTATTTCATCCTTAAGACCCTACACTTTGAATTTATGTTCTGCTAGTTACTCCATAATAATTGTAAGAGCAGATGTAGCATGACTATGATGAAGCTAGAGATACATTAAGTTTTTCTACATTTACTTTATTACCTCTGCCCACTCTAGTGGAGGACATTTTCCAAGGTATGATTTCACCATGCAGCCAAAGGAAGAAGAGAAAGGGTACTAACTAACCAATAACAAAACCCAGAAATTATACTCTAGAACCACACCTTATATCCCAATCATAAATAACACTCCACATTAAATTCTTGTCCTTAATACCGGTAGAGAGGATGTTGCATCCCCACACCCTCTAATGAGACTAAATATCAAAAAAGAGACAAACCCCTTTTCCCATAAAAGAAAATCATTGGGATTGTGAAACTCCCATCCTTGACAAACCAACACTAGGATCCTAGAGAACTAAACATGCCACCACCCAGACTTAAGGAAAAAGAGAAGAATCTAAAAAATAAGAGAAAAATGGTGGTGAAGGTAAACTCAATCTCCCAAGTTGCAACTGTAAACACATGGAAGGAAATTACCATATCTAGGATCCAAATAGCCTAATTCAAAATAGAAACTCCAACCTTCAGAGGCCAACACTTGAATATAACCTAAATATGCCCATAAAGGGAATTCACTAGACATTCATACTGAAATAACCCATATAATGTCGTCCTCTTCCCAAATAAATCTATGGAAAGCCAAATAAAATTGTCGTCGATAGACCAAAGATTCATAGGGGTCTCAACAAAGACACTAGGGAAATACACCAAAATTCCTTCATGCAACTACCAATTGGGGATGTTCGACACCCAATTGAAAGAATAGAGATGCAAAGACGTAAGTAATCAATAAATAAATACCATCTTACCTAGCAAAATAAAATTGATAACAACATGACCTAATAGATCCCATGATTACTTTTGCAATTTGGAGTTCTCTTGGGTGGCCCAAACTCCCTCTCCCCAATCTAACTTAGTACTCACATATCACATCTAGAAATTTAAGCATGAAATTTCTCATTTGAGGTGTGATCGATTCATGCCAAAGGATGATGAGAGGCTACAAATTCATCTATCAGAGAGAAAATAAAATCTTCCACCTATGCTCATTCAAATAACTTCAATGATACCTCTGTCTCCCCCATGATAAACCATAACCAACCCCTCCAAGTGCAAATTATTCTAATACCAAAGGAGTGACAAATAATAATATAGTTGCATGGGGGCCATCTCAATGGTAGTGATATCCACTCCCCTAAAGCCTATATTGTTTGCTTGTAATTCTCCTTGTCATGCCAACTACTCACCAAAATAACCTTTTGCAATAAGGGGGGAATTCATGGGATGGGGAAATTTGCGCGCATGTTTCAATTCTATTTATTGAGAATGCTCCAGATGATGACGACCCCATGGAGGTTCAGGGGCAAAGGATGCAAGTCAACCCAGGGGAAGCAGAGCAGGCTCTGGAAGCTGATATGGAGCAGGAAGCAAAGGTACAGGCTACAGACCCGGAAAATGCCAAGCATACTTAGAATGTTCCAAAGGCGGAAATTGGGGAAGAGGTAGCGACCTCTCCAACTGATGCTGAACCGGAATACTATGGATGGTGCCCAATTGTGGAAGAGCAACCGGATGAATGAAGGTGCCCACGCTCAAGGTTCGCCTGGTCGCTCAAGGTTCAGTTATAGTCTTTGGCGTTTTCTGTTTTGTTATCTCTGTCATGTAATTTTTGTTAATGATGTGGGCAAAAGCAGTCTCCCCTGCGAGGGAGGAAATGGATGGCACCCCTTTTTTTGTCTGATGCCCCTGCGTGGGCCTACGTCTATGGTCAGCCCTGGTTTTTTAGATTGTCGCCCCTGCGTGGGCTTGCAGCAATGGTCAGCCTCAGTCTCAGTCTCAATCTGGTGCCCCTGCGTGGGCTAGAGCATGCTTTTGTGTCTGATGCATTATCGGCTCTCGGGTGGGATACCCAGAGCCTATCTCACACTGGTTTCGCCATGATGTATTTTCGACCTTTGTATATATTTTAATAGATTAGTTTTTTTACCGAGAAAAAAAAAAACTTTCAATCCCATACAATTATCATCAAATGCAATTGTAACATATGTATTAATTTATCACATATATATTTACAGGGGTAAAAATCCATAATAATATATATATGTTTAGGTAGAGAATATTGTCCTTTTAAGAAAGATATCTTCTCACCGTGATAAGTAAAATTTAAAAAGAAAATACATTATGATTCTCAACTTTTATTAAAGATATTAACACAATACAAATAAATTTAATTATTATTCAACTGCAAAAAATCATATATCTTAATTTTATATATACATATCCAAAATTTTAAATATTACATTTAAATTCACACATAAGAAGAAATTCAAACATCAAAAGAAACAACTCAAAGCCACTTTTATTAAAGATATTAACAAAATACAACTAAATTTAATTATTATTAAATTTTAGAAAATCATATATCTTAATTATATATACATATCCAAAATTTTAAATATTACATTTGAATTCACAAATAAGAATAAATTCAAACATCTAAAGAAACCAGTCAAAGCCTAAAGAAGGTGCTTTAAACATATAATTTTTTAATTAAAATTTAGAACTATGTAAATTTAAAAGTTTAAAATATTATAAATAATTCATAACATAATACTAAATATTAGTAAAAATATATAACATTATATATATATATATATATATATATATATATATATATATATATATATATATATATATATATATATATATATATATATATATATGAATATAAGAAAATCATTAATTTAAATTAAAGAAATCAAAATTATTTATCAAATTTTAAATAAAATTACCAATTTAAAAACGAACTTTAACGTAATTTATAATACCCTTAACACCAAACATAACTCAAGCTCACAAATTTTATTTCATTTATTTATTTATTTATTTTATTACAGAGGAATCGACAACTGGAGTAGCCTCGCAACTCGCGTAACACGAGGTCGATTCTAACCGCTACCACTATAACCCCTGGGAACTGTGCCCGCCCCTCCATAGCTCTGGGCTAGTCAGGGGGATTTGAACTCGTGACCTTCAATACAGAGCCCGCCTTTCTAATGAACTTAACCGCATTGTGATTACCAACTGGCCTACTCCGTAGGGCTCACAAATTTTATTTTATAAAACCAATAGAAAATAAAGATTAAAAAAGAGTATAAAATTTTATTTTATAAAATCAATAGAAAATAAAGATTAAAACAAAAATATAATCAATTATATAATAAAAGATTAAAAAAAAAACAAATAAAATAGAAAATACAAATTAAAAAAAAGAAAATATAATCCATTCTTATGTGTACACATGAATTTTGTGGATAGAGTTTTTAGTTTGTTTAGTTAAATTTTTATATGTGAAGATGAAGACAAAATTATAGTTCAAGCTCACAAAATTTCTTTTATAAAATCAATAGAAAATAAAGATTAAAAAATAAAATATAATTAATTCTATAATAAAAGATTAAAAAAGAAAATTAAAGAAAATTTAATAAAATAGAGAATACAAATTAAAAAACAAAATACAATCAATTCTTATTTGTACACATGAATTTTGTGCATATAGTTTTTAGTTTATTTAGTTAAAATTTTATGTGTGAAGATGAAGATGAAGTTATAGCTCAAGCTCATACACACAAGGGGAGTTTAGGCCTAACTAATTCCTAAAAACAAAGATAAAATAAGCCTAAGTAGTTTGAAACTGATTCAAAACTAGTTTTAATTTCGTCTAATTTTATAGATTATTCTTAATTCAAGAAAAACACCAAATTTTTATAATATCATTTTTTTTAAGCTTAACCTATTTGTATTGGTATTTTTTACATGGGATGGGAAAACAAGTTTTTTTACAAAAATTACTTTTACCTAGCCTTTTCGAAAATGACATTTGTGTCTTTATTTATTTTATTTAAATAAGCAAAAACATGGACTGCTTTGCTTGGTTATAGTTATTATTTTAATATAATTTTTATTTTTTATAACAAATTAGTAAACACTTGGAGCACTTTGACATTTTCTCTAGTTTACATAAGATCAGTGAACGAGTATAAACAATAGAAAAGGTGTTGTATTGATTATTTGTTTTCAGGAATTTTATTATCTATGTGACAGTCCCACCCAAGGTTTTGCTATGAGCTGCATTGTAAAAAGAATGCACATATGTTGTAATATTTGGAATAATAAAAAAGGGACTAAATCTGAGGACATGGAATCTAGAGCTACGAATAAAGAAATACTGGTAGGGATGATACAATTTATTGTGCAAAGAAGAGATCTGAACTTGACAATAGGCATTAAACACTAACCGGTCCATGAAGTAAAGGGGATGTTTCCAGAAATTAAATTATATGAGGAAAGTATTCAAACCTATGCTTGTTTGAGATAATACAAGGAGAAAACGAGGACATAATTTATGAAGGGATTGGAACAGCAAGGATGCAACAGTAATGGCTGGACAAGAAGCTTGCTCCAAAAGAAGGAGAGGCATTTGGAAAATAGGACATGGGTAGAGGGTCAGATTCAGTTTCACTCGACAAAAAAGATAAGATAGTATGATTAATATTTGCAATTAATGAGTTATGTTGCATTTTTGTTGTAATAGATATAGATAAACAACTATAATATGTGTTGTTTTGTATATATTTGTGATGCAACTGTGAAGGGATATTTTCCTGATTTCTATATTGATTGTGGTTATTATTATGCATGGGTACATGTGTCCTATGCATGTATGAAAAAGTAAATAAGTTAATGTAGTAAACAATAGTAATTATAGAGTGTTTGAAGCTCAAAGTGGAGAAGAGTCCCATAATAGTGTTGCCTAAATGCTTAATGGTATCATAAATAATTCAATAACTAAAGTTAAGGATCTCAATGATCTATTCCAATTGCAAAACATGATCAGTTAGAATAATTAGGTTCTAAGGTCCTTTTTATTAATGTACAAATTTATAATATATACGCTATGTTCAACAGAGTCAGTCAATGTGTACATCAGGATATTTGTTTACAAAGTATTGTTCTAATAGGAAAACAATATGTGAAAGGTTAAGAGAATGTTCATGGGTCGATCATGTCTTATTATGGTACCTGTTGGTGTTCAGATATGAATTATAGAATTCACCCTTCCCCACATTAATTGTCAATCTGAGGCTTGTCTTGTTATTTCAAGGCTACCGTGCAAAGTCTATGTAGGCCACAGTTTCCCTACCTAGCATTGAGCATTCAATCAACAATATAACAATGTGTAACAACAAGAAATAATAGTAACAACAATCAGAGTAACAAAAAATTAGGATTCACAGCAACACAAACTTAATGAACCATTACAGTGATAAAGAAATAATCACAACAGAAATAAATCTACACACACCACTAATCCAACAACACCTGATCAAGAGAGTGGGCCCAACTCTCTGATCAGGGTTGTGGCAAAAATATCGAAGGCTAGATAATACTCAGAAGATCAAGATTGCATTAATCAAAAGGAAAATACAGAATTATGTTGTTACATTCTCAAAGGAAAACATTCAATATCTGATATGCTCCCTATATGTGTTATCTCCCCTTTCTCTCTAATTTGTGTATTTTAAATATACAAACAACAAAGGGAAATTTACAAAAAACTAATTACAAAATTATTTCCCATACAATTTAGATTGATTACAAAATATCCATAAGAAAGATGAGATCTGAGAGATATTTCCATCATGATTCAGCTGAAACAAGTCGAATCTGGTTATTGCAATTGGGACAATTTGGAAAATGGCCACAATAGAAAGTCTGTGGATATGTCCTTCGAAGAACCTTTCTTTTTAATCAATCCATATCAAATTTCGGAAAAATGCTCAATGGAAAACTAATGTTCCGTTCTGCACAAAACCCATGTCTCGGAGATTTTATATTCTTCTTAGTTTGTCTGTAACATCTGATGCAAAACTGACACGTTTTATAGTGAATTTATGAGTTGGAATATTTGATTATGGGTTGAAGATCAAATTTGCAATATGGAAGAAATCTTGGAGGCTAGAATAGTGAGTGATGTTATAACAAATTCATCAATAAACCATCATTGGAAAAATCATGCATAATAATCATCAATTTATTAAAAATAAAAAAAAAGAACAAATATTACTTATCCACAAGAGCATAAATAATTATGAAATTGAATTATATATTAAATTATGGTAAATAATGTGATAAACGAATAGTAGAAATGGAATTTAAGAAGTGATAATAATAATGATAAATTAGTATCCCAACATCTCCCCCAAACTGAACATGTTGCATGTCCTCACGCAACCCAATGCCTTTGTATTAACCAAGTGTAATACAATAATCAAAATGCTCACCCCAACTCATGATATTGATGGAATAAATGGCTTCTTCCCCAAATGCTTCTCTAAGACAATAGCTGTTCAATTCTAGCAATGTTGGTGAAGTTGTAACAATTTTCATATTTACTTTCAATCATATTTACTTTCAAAGTATGATGAGACCTCTTGTCCTTCAATTTTATGACCGAAGACCATTAGCCTAGCGTGGTGACCAATAGTGGTAATGTCACTCTATTAGGACCTATGATCATGGTAGTTTGGCTTGTGATGAGACCTCCTATCCTCAGTTGACTATTTATGTTTAAAATTCAACTATGGTTATTGTTAATCAACAAAAGATTCCTTAATAGATGGGGTGGCATGCCGACTCCTTAAGATCTAGGGATTGCATAAAAAGATTTGATGTAACTATTTTCAACTCGGGTAATTTTGCTTCTCAAAAACTAATAACCTTCAAATGATTGTTGATAAATATATTTTGCTTTGTTAAGATTTGGGTTTGAGGAATAGTTCATTAGATAGTGACAAAAAGATTTAAGTACAATTTTGTGGTCATCATCATAAATTTTACAAGATCAGGGACTTGACAAATTAGGAAAGTTGAAAGTTGGCATGATGAAATCATCTTTGCATAATTATTCCTTAAAAATAAGATTATGTTTATAGATAAACAAAGATAAATTGACTACCCAATCATTATGTCAAAGAGGACCTAGACAATTAAAAGTATTTCCCATTCACCAAGTTAATGTCATCGTACATGATTCAAGTTCCAATGTGCGTGGATAAGTGTGCAAGGTATGGTGGGGGGTAATGGATTATGGTGGTAATAATCATGAGATGTGCTAGTTTACGCGAGATTAATATAACAATGATGACATGACATAGTTTCTATTAAATATGATACCTTTGCTATTAAATGCAACACCTCCCCCCAACTGAGGTAT